>CM049926.1:24815000-25025000 GCA_027405835.1 Asclepias syriaca | reverse complement strand
CAAGAACAAAGCTGTGAGATCCTAAGTCCAAAGCAGACAATATCATACTAATATAGAATTTAGTTGTAGGGGCCCAACAATATCATACTAAAAGCTCTTTCTCTCTCTTTCCCATTTCCTCAATCTTTCTTCTCTTCTTCGATTTTTCTTCCCAACTCTTCAATATCTTTTTCACCATCTCTACATTTGTTCACCATATTTCTTTCCTTCTTCTTTGCCTCTACAATTGATTTTTGTGTCTCGTAATAATTCAAATCATATGCAGAAATTTCACTTTTGTATTTCATATTCATATCTTCCATTTCTCTTTTAACTTCATTCCGAGCACGTATTTCATCTATCACTTTCATCAAAAAATTTTGTCTTTCACTAAACCTTAGATTATAGCTAGAACGCGACCATTCTTCGTCTTCTTCTTCTTTCTTTTTCTTCTCTTTCAGTATATCTCTTTGATATCTTTGCTCATGAAGCAACAATCCCGAATCATTAACTTTCTTTGCAGCATTAAGGACTATTTTTGTCGCTCATTCTTTCTTCTCGTTCACTTTGATCTCAAGCTTCTTAACTTCCTCGGTCAGTTTCCTAGCAATTTCACATCTCTCATCTTTTCCACAGACCCTAATTAACCAATCTTTAAAGTTGGAATCATCTTCAAAATTAGGAGGTAAATTTGATATAGAATTATTAGCTGATCTCCTGTGCAGAGCTATTGTGCTCATCTCCAACTTCAACATCTTCCCAAGGTCAATACTAAGATCTTTACAAGAAGAACCACGTGGCTTTTTCTCCTTACCATTATTACCTACAATATTCACATGTGCATCCTCATCATCATCATCTTTTTCATCATCAGAGTCATCCAATGAGAGGGATTCATTTTGTAAAAGAAACAAAATGGCATCTTTCTTGGAGGGTTTCGATGGGTGCTGGACGATCACGTTGATCAACCTCTACATTGAATGTCTTACTAATTCAGAAATATCCTCAAAACTAGGCTCATAACCATCATCATTATGATGAACAGCTTGAAGTGAATTTTTCAAAATGTTATTCAATATTTTAGTTTCATTTCCATCTACCGAACTGTTCAACAAAACAGCTCTGGTTGCTTCACACCTTCGGAGCCAAAATTTCCTTACCACCCTTTTCACTGCTACCTTGTAAACTATCTCAATTTTTCTTAAAAGTAACTCATCAATATTGTAAGAAGAAAGACTTTCGCTGCTCTCACCGTTATTGTTCTTCTTTTTACTGTTGTTGTTGTTCTTGTTCTTCATCTTGTTTTTTCTCCCCATTTTTTCACAACATATATATGCATTGATACATAATATATATATATATATATATATATATATATATATATATATATATATTAAATCAGAAAATTCTTACAAGTACTCGATTCATAATCACCAAAACTTTATAATATTAACAAAATAAAAAATATATGTTAGTACAATAAAAATTTCACTTATAAACAAAGAAGTTATGAGCTCAAAACATATTGAAAAAAAAAATGATCTTTAAAAAAAAACTTCTCAAATTAAAAATAAGCAAGTTAACTAGGGGACAACTAGATTAGAAAGAACTCTCTTAACTTAAATGATTAGCTTAAATGAGATCAAAGTTTCAAACTTTCTTTCTACTACAAGTAATTAACTCATACTAATGTGGAGTTAAGTAATGGAAGCCCAATCTTGTGGGATGATTCGGGCCCAACAAAATGTCCTTGACCTATGAGATAAATCTCCCAATATTTAAATAAGATTTAATTATATATTTTAAATATATAATTAAATTTAAATGCCTACATATTGCCCCTTTGGAATTTGTTCCCGAAGTTAAAGACTTTGCATTGGGAATAAATTTCAATTTTTTTTTTCTTTTGTACGATAAATATATATATATAACTATATCAATTTTAGTATATATATTATATCACTTTAAAATCAAATTTGAATCAATAAAAAAAGGATAGAATGTTTTTTTAAAACTTGAAATAGAATTTTTTTTTTTTACTTTGAGGGAGTCTAAATAAAGAGTAGCTCCCACCCTTTTGATATCATTAGTTTCAAATTCAAGATTTTTGAACAACCAGATGCTCTTGTCTTCAGCAATTTATTCAAGATTATTTTTCTTTGAAGAACCAAATGTTCCTTTCTTCATCAATTCAAAATTGTAGAAAAGTCACCTCACCTTCAATATGGTAAGTCTCGGTAAGTTTTTATTTTATTTTTAAGAAGCAGTTTTTTCTTTCTTCATCATCAATGGTTGTCCAACTGAGGTAATTTCAAAATAAAATTCAGCAATGACGATGACAATTCCCAAATTTTTCATTCCTCAATATTTGAGGCGAGTTTCAACAAATTATTTAAAGATTTTCATATTTCAAACGCCGCGTGTGTAAAGACAAAATTAGCAGCGCTCCGTTCATGCTGCATATGTAAATTCCCACAAGTTCAAAAGTATTTTTTACTTGCCGTAATTTTTTAGCTATTTGTTTTATCTATGTATCCCTCCTTTTAACAAAAGATATTCCTGTAACGTTTTTAACTCCCGCACCTTCGTCTTCTTTTTTTAAAAAAATTTTGGCGGCTTTTTTTTTCCTTGTCGTCTTACTGTATTTTAAACAATTTTTTCTGCTTTTCTTAATAATTTTATTTTAATATAAAAAAATGATTTCTTATGACTAAACTTTGAAATTGTCTAAGCTGCCTACGCATCCTACGAAGGAATAAGTCAAATGTAGTTCAAAGTTGCAGTTTAAACTCATGCATCAAAGGAGCGATAATGGAGATTAAATAATTTCCAAGTTTTTCCTTTACTATTGATTCCTCAATATTTGTGACGAGTTTCAACAAATTATATGAAGATTTTCATATTTTAGAAGCCTCATGTGTAGAGAAAGAATTAGCAGTTCTCCGTTCATGCTGCATATGTAAATTCTCACAAGTTTAAAAATATTTTTTACTTGCCGTAACTTTTTTAGCTTTTTTTATCTACGTAGCCCTCTTTTTTTACAAAAGATATTTATGTAACTTTTTTAACTCCTGCACCTTCTTCTTCTATTTTTTATTTAAATTCCCGTGGCTTCTTATTTTTTTCTTGTTTTTTTTAACAATCTTTTCTGCTTTTTTTATTAATTTTATTTTAATATGAAATTTTTTTTTTTGTTTTGACTAAACATATAATTTATCTAAGCTGCCTAAGCATTCTACGAAGGAATCAAGTCGAACGTAGTTCAAAGTTGGAGTTTAAACTCATGCATCAAAGGAGCTATAATGCAGTTTTAGCTCGTGCATCAAGGAGCATCTTCACTTCATTTTATCATGCAGACAGTTTACACTCGTGCCAAGGAGCATTGATTTTATCATTGCAGACAGTTTATTCTTGTGTCAATAATTCTTTATTTTATTATTGCAGACAGTTTACACTCGTGCCAATGAGCCTTTATTTCATCATTGCAGACAGTTTATACTCGTGTCAAGGACCCTTCATTTCATCATTGCAGACAGTTTTACACTCACGCCAAGGAGCTTTCATTTCATCATTGTAGACAGTTTACACTCGTGTTAAGGATCCTTTTTATTTGATCATTGTAGATAGTTTACACTCGTGCCAAGGAGCCTTCATCAATTGTAGACGGTTTTAACTCGTGTCAAGAAGTAACAATGCATTTTAGCCTCATGCGTCTAGGAGGATTTTGCATCCATACCATGGAGATAGTTTATACTCGTATTAAGGAGTAGCAATGCAATTTAACCTCATGCGTCTAGGAGGAATCTTCAATTCATCATTTTATCATGCAAACAATTTATACTCGTGTCAAGGAGCATCTTCATTAATGGTAAACAGTTTCTACTCGTGTTAAAGAGTCTGCTTTCATGATATATGTACATACATCACTTTTTGCTCAGGGTGTGATGTTTGTACAACGACTTCTTCATACTCTTGATGGTGAGGTGCACCTGAGCTCTCTCCTACAACTGCAATTTGTGTCGAGGTTCCTTCTCCATCCTCTAAACCTGACTTTTTATTCTTCACTAAGTAATCCAACATACTCTTTTTGGAAGTTTGGGTGGACCATAGTGGCATCGAGAATAACGGGGTTAACTTCTTCCCCATGGTTGGAGCTAACTCTACCCTTGAGAAGGTAATGCCATCCTCATTCTTTAAACTCTTTTAAAAAATTAATTTGTCTTTTTAATTGTGTCAATGATGGGATTTTGTTCAAAATAACATCAATAACCTTTTCTTTTCCTTTTGAAGCCTAATGATCCTGTGGAGGCCCATCCCTCATAAATCTTGTCAACAAACCTCCTCTCTTCAGAGACTCAATTATTTTCTTCAATTGGTAACAAAATTTTATATTATGACCCTGGTGGAAGTCACAATACCTACTCTGATCTCGTACTCCTTCTGTGTGTGGGTTCATAGGCATAGGATCTGCCACTCCATATTTTTCCTTTAAAACTGCCACTATATTTTTTACAAGTATGTTAAGTTTGAAAGGCTCAGTTCACCGAACTCTATTCTTTCTCTTCGGATTGAAGCTCGATTTATTGGTAGGAGCGAATGGCATGCTTTTATTGAAATTATTTTTCAGCCCATTAGATCATGAGTCGAAATTGGGCTTTTCACCCTTATTGACTTTGACCACGTCTTTCACTCTACCTGTCTTTCGATCAAGTTGTTTGATGGCTAAGGTAACATGCTTCGCTGTCTTGAACATCTCTCCCAAAGTTCTTGGATGGCAGAGTCCGAACTCTATTTTTAGAACATGTGACTTCAATCCTCCTTCAAAACATATAATCACTATGTCTTGGCCAAATCCCTCAATTTCATCAAAAATCTTTTAAAATATTTCCAAATGGTCTAACAACAGCTCATCATATCGTTGTTTCACGTTGGTTAAATACCCTCTTATCTTCGGCAATTCACCAGTTCTGCTGAATTTATCCAAAAACATCTTCTTCAAAGCATACCATGAATTAATACTGTTGGACTTCAAAAATGTGAAGCATGTCAAAGTCTTTTCCGACACGTACTTGGAAAAGCTTTACAAAGTATGACTTCATCAGTTTTAACTAACCCTATATCCAATTTATATCTGCATATATTCTCCTGAAGTTTTGTTTTTTTAATATACAACACAAATTGAGGAAGTTTCAAATTTGTGTCTAGTAAAACGTCTCTATCCACTTCTCGAAAGGTCCCATTTCGAAGGTTTTTCTTATTGTTTCAGAAATTTTTTTATCAATTTCTCAGGTGAACTTTATTTAAGGGTTACCTTAGTTAGAGATCTCATCGTTGGTACTCGGTATTCTAGTGTCATCTTACTCCTTTGTCGTTGGGAGAATTTCAATGATCCTTTTGCATGGGATCTTTGTGCTCCTTTCCAGACTCTTTGATGAGACTCTCCAACTTTACTCCCTTGAGGTGCCCTTGAAGTTTCTCTCCGCACATGGTAGGATGTTGGATTAACGTTCTTAATGTTTGGAGCATTCTTTGGAAATCCATGTGATAGGACCGGTGGGTCTTTCATAGCACTTTGGGCCACCTGAGAATATACATGTCCAGGCACATGCCTGTGAGTTGGTGGTGGTACAACTTGAAAGCTCAAGGGTGGCAACGTTTCTCCCATATTTGTCGCTTCTTGCTGGAACATATACTAGTCATCCAATAACTTTTGACACTTTTGAAACCTATCGATATCAGATTGCAAATGTTGAACTTCTTCGGGAACAGGTATATCGTGCATGGATGACCTTGGCATAGAATGTTCCTGGGTTCGCTTTGCATTCAAAAATTCTCTTAAATCAAATTTTGGCGTAGGAGCTCTAGATGTTCATGCTGCTTTTGATATAGCCTTTGACACTGAACGATTATATTTTTGAGTATTCATTCGTGCTTTCAATTTAGGATATTTGTTACAAAAACTTTTGTTGTTTCATTTCCCAGTAATGGAAACAAAATGATCGAGAACTAAACTCAGAGTCCAATTTGATAGGTTGACTGAGTAATGCAAAAGTAAGTCACAAAACAGAACGGTGAGTTTTTCGAGATGACCCTCTGATGTTTTTGTTAGAAAAGTATTGAGAAATAAGAAAGTATGTTTTTCAAAAGTCCAGAAAAATATCCCTCTCTTTCCTTTCTTTTTCTTATTTATAAGATAAAAATTACTTGACTTATAGTGGTAAATGTAGATTTTATTTCAGAAACTGACACTTGTACTAAATTTTAGATATTAATCCTGGTCCAATGAGTTAAATGAGACTCATAATTAATTATCAGCTCTTCTTCGGATATTCAATGATCCTTCTCGAAAGTCTGATATTCAGGACAAAATTATTATCTTATTTTTCATTTGTCTTTCCTTCCATACTATGAGTAAACGGGAGATGAAGTTCAGACCTTGAATAAAAGGTCTATCTTTACTTCGCTATATACCAGTGCAAATATGATCATCTCTGGCATAATCAAACTTTGGAGTCAACATACTTCGCGACCCCGATGATGTGGCATCTGCCAGGACTTTCATATAAATTCCACGACTGACATGGAATTGTTGTAATTATTTTCCTCCTCACACACACATATATATGTGTATAATTCAAATTGACAACTATAAAAGCTGATGAATACTTTAAAAGCATAAAATATTATTTAGTACGAGAATAAAAACATATGCTTAAATCAGTAGCAAATTAAGAAAAGTTAAGAATCCACGATGTCAAAAACAGCAATAAAATCCCCATAAAAAAGAAAGGGCTTAATCACTAGGACCAAAAACCTGGACTGCCTCCTGAATGAAACTATCACAGCAAGGACAACGGTCTTCCAATGCAAAATAAACATTTTCTTTGCAATTTGAGCAAATGACTTGGTGAGCGCATGGCAGAAAAACAATATTAACTTCAGACTCACTGCAAATCATGCATGCCTTTGACCTTTGGTACTTGTATTTGGACTCATCTTTTGCTTTTATTATTGCAGAAGAAGAAGAAGCAGTTGAATTCGATTGATTCTTTATCAGTTCAGAAAGTTCTTGCTCCAACCTTTTCTCGTCCTCAATGGATTGTCGAAACTTCATGTCAATTTCCTGTCTCACAGAAGCCAATCTATCCTTTGAGTTATCTTTTATGACTTTATACAATCTTTTCTCCTCCACTAATTTGGCATAAGCTTGTTCCTTTTCTTCTCTTGCTTGCTTCAGTTTTAGCTTTAAAACAGAATATATAAATATATATGATAGAATTTGGAGAAAAAACTGAAAACAAATATAACTAGAGTTTTATAATAATCGAATAGAAATTACAATGAAGATATAAGAGTATATATAAAAAATAATATAAAAAGACTAACTAAACAAAAAACAATTCTACATTTATAAGAAATAGTAAAGAACAACTAATATATACTCATATATATATATATATATATATATATATATATATATAAAATTTAGAAAAAGAAAAATGTAAACAAGAAAATATTAGGAAAGGGAATAAATAGCATACCAGAATTGCATTATTGTTTTGATTAAGCTCTTTCTCTCTCATTCCCATTTCCTCAATCTTTCTCTTCTCTTCCTCCATTTTTCTTTTCAACTCTTCAATAACGTTTTCACCATCTTTGCATTTGTCCACCATCTTTCTTTCCTTCTTCTTTGCCTCTACAATTGATTTTTGTGTCTTGTAATAATTCAAATCATATACAGAAATTTCACTTTTGTATTTCATATTCATATCTTCCATTTCTCTTTTAACTTTATTCCGAGCACGTATTTCGCATTTTGCTTTCATCAAAAAATTCTGTCTTTCACTATAGCTAGAGCGCGACAATTCTTCGGCTTCTTCTTTTTCTTTTTTCTTCTCTTTCAGTATATCTCCTTGATATCTTAGCTCCTGAAGTAACAATCCTGAATCATTAACTTTCTTTGCAGCATTAAGGACTGTTTTTATCGCCCACTCTTTCTTCTCCTTCACTTTGATCTCAAGGTTTTCAATTTCCTCGACCAGTTTCCTAGCAATTTCACGCCTCTCATCTTTTCCACAAACTCTAATTAACCAATCCTTAAAGTTGGATTCATCTGCAAAATTAGGAGGTAAGTTTGGTACAGAATTATTAGCTAATCTCCTGTGCAGAGCTGTTGTGTTCATCTGCAGCTTCAACATCTTCCCAAGGTGAATACCAAGATCTTTACAAAAACAATCATGTGGCTGTTTCTCCTTACCATTATTACCTACAACATCCACATCCTCATTCTCATCCTCATCATCCTTTTCATCATCAGAGTCATCCCGTGATAGGAATTCACTTTGTAAAAGAAACAAAATGGCATCTTTCTTGGAGGGTTTTGATGGATGCTGGACGATCATGTTGATCAACGTCTGCATTGAATATTTTGCTAATTCAGAAATATCCTGAAAAATAGGCTCATAACATCATCTTTATGATGAGCAGCTTCAAGTGAATTTTTCAAAATATTATTCAATATATTAGTTTCTTCTCCCAATACCGAACCGTTCAACAAAATAGCTCTAGTTGCTTCACACCTTCCAAGCCCAAATTTCCTTACCATCCTTTCCAGCACTATCTTGTAAAGTATCTCAATTTTTCTTATAAGTAATTCATCAATATTGAAAGAAGAAAGACTTTCGCTGCTCTCACCGTTGTTGTTGTTCTTCTTCTTACCGTTGTTGTTCTTCTTCGTCTTGCACTTTCTCCCCATTTTTTCACAACTTATATCTGCATTGATAGAAAATATGTATATATATTATACATTAAATGAAAAAATTCTTACAAGTACTTAGCTCAATTCATAATCACCAAAAATTTATAACATTAACAAAATAAAATTGCATGTTAATATAATAATAATTTCACATACAACGGAAGAAGTTATAAATTCGAAACATGATAAAGTCAAAAATACCCTTTTAAAAAAAACCTTCACAAATTAAAACATAAGCAAGCTTAAAGGAAAATAGAGAAAATAATATAAGGGTTAACAACAAGGGACAACTAAATTTGTAAGAAACTCTCCTAACTTAAATGATTATCTGTTTAAATTTTGGAACTAAAACTTTCTACTGCAATTAACTAACTCATCTCAAACATGGAGTAGTCTGGATGTGGAGTGTCACTTGTCCTCTTATAATTTAGGACCCATTTAAAACGCCCCATGAATTAGAAAAATAAATAAATAAATACAAAGTTTAGGGCTTTCAAACCATGATTGAATCTAAATCTGACTCGTATTTAATTCAATCCAAAAATTGATCTAAACCGACAGGCACCAATCAGATCTAGTGGGTAATCCGCACCCGGATCCATCCTTTTGGGGGGCGGGGGGTTTCAATCTCATAGATAAAAAAGATAAATTTTTTTAGTAAAACCCCAAAAATCGCGGTGGAAAAAAACCCCCAAAAACCCTAAGATTTTTATTCACATAAAATTCGATTTTACTTGAATTTCATCCAACAAAAAAGAAATCAATTAGATTTAACACCAATTCATTTTTTCCTTTACAACACAACTTTAGTTTTGTTTTCCTAAAAAAAAAAGTGGAGAAATTCAATTCGATTGACAAACAATTTTTCTGATTCACGGAGACTAGACATACATATACACACACATTTCTTGAAACATATATACATCTATTTAAGAAAAAGTAAATTTACATATGAAACACAGAAACATCGTCTAAATCAAAATCAAAACCACATTTCTTGAAACATATATATATATAAATTAAACCAATGTTACTTTTACATGAATTACAGAAACATCACCTGAATCAAACCCAAAAGAGATGAATTCAACAGATCGAATGATAAACTACTGTCAAAAAAATAAAAGTTAGAACTCTTGAGTAGAAAGAAAAAGGAAAAAAATATTAGAAATCAAGAGACAAAAGATAATTACTTTGATGAAAATAGAGGCGTTACACCCAAAGTCTTCAGTTTGATGACTTTAGATTTGGACACATATATATACACACTTTACCAATTAAAATTTTTAATAAATATAATTAAAATAATAATTTATTTGAAAATTAAATTTTGAAAATATACTAACCATTTTAATGTGAATACATTTATTGAGAATATCTTTGTGGACCATTATTTCTTAATTTAAGATTTGTTTTTTACTTACAAGTTATAATAAGAATTGTTATCGATGAATTCTGACTTCAAATATCGTTTTTAAATTATATTCACATTTAAATTTATATATTGTTTAAATTAAGTAAGTCTTTTTAATGAAAAATAAAATTGTGATTCTCAATTTTAAATAAATATATACATGAATACAAATTTCACATACACATACATTAATCTTATTATGAAATATAAAGAAAGAAATTTGATTTGAATTCTTTAAATATATTTGATCTAACTGTCCATGTAATATTTTTTCATTTTTTTTATTAAAAAGAAGAAAGGAAAAGAAAACATGATTCGTTTTGTATTGAACATATTTTTCTCAATGTAATAGAGAAAAGATACGATTTAATTTTATTGTTTTACCTAAACTTTAGGTTAGAATTAAATTTTGTTAGGCGACAACCATTATCATTAAATGTTAATTAAAACATATACGAGTGAGTATAAGGAAACAAGAAAATATATAATGTTATAAAATTACAAGTCAAGTATTCTTATTAAATTACAATATAAAAATCGTCCGTTATTTTTTAAAAAATATATATATATATTTGGTGTTAAAGTCGCTATTTCGATTAATTAAGATTCAATCTAAATTGTGTCTATAGACTATGAAAACTTCGTCCTCACGCTAGTTTGAGTAATTTAAATTTAACCCAAATTATATCTGAGTCAAAAGAATTATACATGTATTTACAATCTTATAATAAAGGGATAAAATATTTTACAAAATAAAAATCATATGTTAGTTGTTTTTTTCTTGTTAAATTATTTTGTATTTAAAATTATTATTTCAACTAATATGAATTCAGCTTAAGTTGTGCCGTATTTTGAAAAAGTTTTTACTCTAACTCTTATAATGTATTTACAATAAATGTCAAACTCGTAAATTCGTGTATTACTTTACTTAATTTATTTTAAGTATAGAATACATTATCTTATGTAATGCATGATATATATATATATATATATATTTAACAAAACATATAAATCATTACATTTATTCTTTTATATAATTATTATTGTAACGTAGAATCAAGATATATCAAAAATATTGATTAAAACTGTTATTAAGCAAAGGGCATAAAGTCCTTCATAATATCATAAAATTCTTAACTAAGAAAAAGTAAATAAAATTATAAAGTAATTAATAATAAAAAGTCTAACACATTTTACTTTTCTTCTTTCTTTCTTTTCTTTTTTTTCGATTTGTTATCTTTAAAAAAGTTTTTTTTTTAAGATAATTATCTTTAATGTGAAATAAGATTTTTAAAATTTTGACTTTTATATAAAATTTTAATGTTACTTTGTATTTATATATATAAAAAGTTTGTTTCACATAATAATGATTATACAAACAAATATATTAACAAAGAATTTAAAGTAAAATAACTTTTGTTGGGACTATAATTACCAAATACAAATTATCATATATTTAAAATTAATATTTTAATTAATTTGACTTAAATTTAAGATTATATTTACATAATTTAATTCTTATAAGAGCTAGGAAAATTAACATGAATTTACTTACAAAATATAACCCTTATTCAAGAATTGAAAATTGACATGATTTTATTTGTATAATCTAACCTTTATCGAAAAAAGTTACCGCCGTTTGTAGGAATCAAACTCATGTGGACCCACGACCACATGGTTAAAAGCCATGGGCTCTACCGTTTGAGTTAAGACTGCTATTTATTTATATAGTGTTCACAGTAAGTATGAAACTTATGATTTTATTTAAATTCATGTGTTACTTTGTTCTTTCTATATACGTGTTAATAAGACTAAATATATGCTAAAGTATAAAATTTTAGCTCTACCAACTGAACTAAGACGGCTATTTATTTATGTAGTGCTTACAGTTAGTATGAAACTTATGACCTCATTTAAATTTACGTGTTACTTTGTTCTTCTATATGGACATGTTAATATGACTAAATACAGGTTAAACTATAAAATTTTAAATGAGTTTCCATAGATCAAAAATTACATAAACTTAATCTATGAGTACATAATTAAATGTTTTTTGCTGACAATCATATGGTCAAAAGTCATGCACTCTAACGGCTAAGCTAATACGACTATTTATTTATATGGTGCTCACAACAAGTATAAGACCTTATTTAAGTTCATGTGTTACTTTATTCTTTTAGATAGACATTTTAATTCATTTTAAATAGACTCTCAAATTTAAAACGTGTTATTAAGTAAATTATTTCTGATGTTTATTTAATATTAATTTTAAAATATCTTTTACACTAGCAATGTAGACTTCAGGTCAATCAAGATTAACATAAGTAAATTAACCAAGCCCATAAAACTACCTCCCGGTCCAAACTCACTTCCCGTCATAGGAAACATTCATCACCTCTATGGCCCGCTTCCACACCAAATACTAACAAACTCCTCAAGAACATTATTATTCGATCTAATTAGTTTTTGAAGAAACTTTTAAGAATAAGCGATTTCATTAGTCTCTGAAGAAACTTTTCAAAATCAGTGATTTCATTAGTAACATTAACAACTGTCTGTTTAGCCCATTCTCTCCTGTTGTATACCACATTTCTCAGCTTGCTCAGAAGTACTCTTTATTTGTTTTGACTCTTCTAAAAATATATTATTGGAAATTTTCAAATCAAGTCTTGTAGATTGATTATTATTTAGTTGTTATACATAATTTTGTTTTTTTTTTTAAAATGTCAAATTGAAAATATGATTTTGGTTGTAAAAAATAAAAATAAAGAAAAGGAACAATTGAGAAACTAATAAAATCACAATTGGATATGACTGAAAAATTTGTATCAATTTTCTTATTAAAAAAACAAAAAAATCAATAAACCAATATGCAAGATAATTTTCTTATTAAAAAAAAATCAATAAACCAATTTGCAAATCTTGCATATTGAGTAATGTGTATTGCAGCTGAAGAAGATGAAAATATTTAAGCCTCCAGTTTAGAAACTTGATTCTCCAACTTTTTCAGTTCATCCGAATATTTCTTTTTGTCCATCTCAAATTTAATTCTCCACTTATAATCCATTCTATACTTTTCGTTATATTTTTCAATTCTGGATAATCTTTCCTGTGTCATAAAAAACGCATAGAATTGTTCTTATTTTTCATCAATGTCCGCCAGATTCCTCTGATAACAAATCAATAAATTAAATTCTACATTTATATCTATATATGTATACAATAATCACATATATTTTGGGAAAGAAATAAATATCATACCTTAAGATTCTTGAAACATGTATATATATATATATATATATATATATATATATATATATATACCAATGTTACTTTTACATGAAGTACAGAAACATCACCTGAATCAAACCCAAAAGAGATGAATTCAACAGATCGAATGATAAACTACTCTCAAAAAATTAAAAGTTAGAACTCATGAGTAGAAAGAAAAAGGAAAAAAAAATATTGGAAATCAAGAGACAAAAGATAATTACTTTGATGAAAATAGAGGAGTTACACCCAAAGTCTTCAGTTTGATGACTTTAGATTTGGACACATATATATACACACTTTACCAATTAAAATTTTTAATAAATAAAATTAAAATAATAATTTATTTGAAAATTATATTTTGAAAATATACTAACCATTTTAATGTGAATACATTTATTGAGAATATCTTTGTGGACCATTATTTCTTAATTTCAGATTTTTGTTTTTTACTTACAAGTTATAATAAGAATTGTTATTGATGAATTCTGACTTCAAATATTATTTTTAAATTATATTCAAATTTAAATTAATTTATTTTTTAAATTAAGTAAGTCTTTTTAATGAAAAATAAAATTGTGATTCTCAATTTTAAATAAATATATATATGAATACAAATTTCACATACACATACATTAATCTTATTATGAAATATAAAGAAAGAAATTTGATTTGAATTCTTTAAATATATTTGATCTAACTGTCCATGTAATATTTTTTCATTTTTTTATTAAAATGAAGAAAGGAAAAGAAAACATGGATTCGTTTTGTATTGAACATATTTTTCTTAATGTAATAGAGAAAAGATATGATTTAATAATTTTATCATTTTACATAAACTTTAGGTTACAATTAAATTTTGCTAGGGGACAACCATTATCATTAAATGTTAATTAAAACATACACGAGTGAGTATAAGGAAACAAGAAAATATATAATCTTATAAAATTACCAAAAAAAGTCAAATATTCTTATTAAATTACAATATAAAAATCGTCCATTATTTTTAAAAAAAAAACATATATATTTGGTGTTAAAGTCGCTATTTCGACTAATTAAGATTCAATCTAAATTGTGTCTATAGACTATGAAAATTTCATCCTCACGCTAGTTTCATTCTCACGCTAGTTTGATTAATTCAAATTTTACCCAAATTATGTCCGAGTCAAAAGAATTATACATGTATTTACAATCTTATAATAATGGGATAAAATATTTTACAAATTAAAAATCATATGTTAGTTGTTTTTTTCTTGTTAAATTATTTTATATTTAAAATTATTATTTTAACTAATATGAATTTAGCATAAGTTGTGCCTTATTTTGAAAAAGTTTTTACTCTGACTCTTATAATGTATTTACAATAAACGTCAAACTCGTAAATTCGTGTATTACTTTACTTAATTTATTTTAAGGAAAAACAAACAAAAGTATAGAATACATTATCTTATGTAATGCAAGATATATATATATATATATACATATATATTCAGCAAAACATATAAATCATTACATTTATTCTTTTATATAATTATTATTGTAAAATAGAATCAAGATCAGATATCAAAAATATTGATTAAAACTGTTATTAAGCAAAGGGCATAAAGTCCTTTCCTTAATAATATCATAAAATTCTTAACTAAGAAAAAGTAAATAAAATTATAAAGTAATTAATAATAAAAAGTCTAACACATTTTACTTTTCTTCTTTCTTTCTTTTCTTTTTTTTTTTCCATTTGTTTTCTTTAAAAAATGATTTTTTTTTCTTTGTTAAAGATAATTATCTTTAATGTAAGAGAGGAGAAATAAGATTTTAAAAATTTTGACTTTTATATAAAATTTTAATGTTACTTTGTATTTATATATATAAAAAGTTTGTTTCACATAATAATGATTATACAAACAAATATATTAACAAAGAATTTAAAGTAAAATAACTTTTGTTGGGACTATAATTACCAAATACAAATTATCATATATTTAAAATTAGTATTTTAATGAATTTGACTTAAATTTAAGATTATATTTACATAATTTAATTCTTATAAGAGTTAAGATAACATTTTGTTTAAAAATTAACATGATTTTACTTGCAAAATATAACCCTTATTCAAGAAATAAAAATTGACATGATTTTACTTACATAATCTAACCTTTATCGAAAAAAGTTACCGCCATTTGCAGGAATCAAACTCATGTGGACCCACGACCACATGGTTAAAAGCCTTGCGCTCTACCGGCTGAGTTAAGATGACTATTTATTTATATAGTGTTTACAGTAAGTATGAAACTTATGACTTTATTTAAATTCATGTGTTACTTTGTTCTTTATATAGGCGTGTTAATAAGACTAAATATTTGCTAAAGTATAAAATTTTAGCTCTACCAACTGAACTAAGACACCAATTTATTTATATAGTACTCACAGTTAGTATGAAACTTATGACCTCATTTAAATTTATGTGTTACTTTGTTCTTCTATATGGACATGTTAATGAGTCTCCATAGATTAAAAAAATTACATAAACTTAATTTATGAGTACATAATTAAATTTATTTTGCTGACAATCATATGGTTAAAAGTCATGCACTCTAACGGCTAAGCTAATACAACTATTTATTTATATGGTGCTCATAGCAAATATAAGATCTTATTTAAGTCCATGTGTTATTTTATTCTTTTAGATAGAGATTTTAATTCATTTTAAATAGACTCTCAAATTTAAAACATGTTATTAAGTAAATTATTTCTGATGTTTATTTAATATTAATTTTAAAAAATCTTTTACACTAGCAATGTGAGATTTCAGGTCAAATTAAGATTAACATAAGTAAATTAATCAAGCCCATAAAACTACCGCCCGACCCGAACTCACTTCCCGTCATAGGAAACATTCATCACATCAAACCAAATACTAACAAACTCCTCTAGAACATTATTATTCGATCTAATTAGTTTTTGAAGAAACTTTTCAGAATCAATGATTTCATTAGTAACATTAATGACTATCTTTTTAGCCCATTATCTCCTGTAATTTCCTTGTATCCCACGTTTCTCAGCTTGCTCAGAAGTACTCTTTATTAACTTTGACTCTTCTAAAAATATATTATTAGAAATTTTCAAATCAAGTCTTGTAGATTGATTATTATTTAGTTGTTATACATAATTTTGTTTTTTTTTAAAACGTGTTATTAAGTAAATTATTTCTGATGTTTATTTAATATTAATTTTAAAATATCTTTTACAATAGCAATATGAGACTTCAAGTCAATCAAGATTAACATAAGTAAATTAACCAAGCTCATAAAACTACCGCCCGGCCCAAACTCACTTCCCGTCATAGGAAACATTCATCACCTCTATGGCCCGCTTCCACACCAAATACTAACAAACTCCTCAAGAACATTATTATTCGATCTAATTAATTTCTGAAAAAACTTTTCAGAATCAGTGATTTCATTAGTAACATTAATGACTGCCTGTTTAGCCCATTCTCTCCTGTTGCATCCCACGTTTCTCAGCTTGTTCAGAAGTACTCTTTATTAGTTTTGTCTCTTCTAAAAATATATTATTGGAAATTTTCAAATCAAGTCTTGTAGATTGATTATTATTTAGTTGTTATACATAATTTTGTTTTTTATTTTAAAAACAATGTCGAATTGAAAATATGATTTTGGTTGTAAAAAATAAACATAAAGAAAAAGAACAATTGAGAAACTAATAAAATCACAATTGGATATGACTGAGAAATTTGTATCAATTTTCTTATTAAAAAAACAAAAAAATTAATAAACCAATATGCAAGATAATTTTCTTATTAAAAAAAATCAATAAACCAATTTGCAAATCTTGCATATTGAGTAATGTGTATTGCAGCTGAAGAAGATGAACATATTTAAGCCTCCAGTTTAGAAAGTTGATTCTCCAACTTTTTCAGTTCATCCGTATATTTCTTTTTGTCCATCTCAAATTTAATTCTCCACTTATAATCCATTCTATACTTTTTGTTATATTTTTCAATTATGTATAATCTTTCTTGTGTCATATAAAGCGCATAGAGTTGTCCTTTTTTTCATCTGTCTGCCAGATTCCTCTGATAACAATCCAATAAATTAAATTATGCATGTGTAATTAAATATCGATTTAATAATATCTATAATTAGGGTTATACATACACTATGTATACAATAATTACGACTTCTTTTATAATCATATATATTTTGGGAAAGAAATAAATATCATACCTTAAGCTTATGAAGTTCAAGTTGTCGTTTGAGTTGTCTTTGTCCCTCTACTATTCTTCTTTCAAAAATTACCTTACCTTCCACAATGAATTTTTTTGCAGGATTCATAAACGTTTTGAAGATTTTTAGTGGTCTTCACAGAATGAATTATAGCTTTAAAATCCTTCATTTGACTACAAAACCTTTCTTGAGTATTTGGAAGCAAAGGCTCCAAATCCGTTGCTTCAATATCTCCCCAAGGTCGATATTGAGACAAGGAGCACCGATTTTCGGTTTCTCCATATTATCGTCCAAATTAATATTGTCCAAATCACTATTATCGATAAACTCATTTTCAAATAAAAGATAATCACTACATAAAAGAAAAACGACAACATCTTTTTTTGTGAATTTCGATTCGTGATTTAATATCATATCGATCAAACCATCCATTGAAAATCTTGCTAGTTTAGCAATGTTAGTAAAATTTGGCTCCAATTTAGAATTGTAACCATGTTGAGAAATTAACAATCCATTTTTTAAAATGTTCCAAAATATATCTTTTTCTTCCCCAGAAATACGACCACATGACAAAATAGTACTAATTGCTAATGATAGTGGATACCTTGAAGGTATGACTAGGTTTTCCACTAGTAAAATGAAAATTTGCTCAATAGTTATTTCAAGTAATTTTTCTAAATGGGCATCAATATCTGCCACCTCCTCCTTCTTCTTGCTTCTCATGTTCATGTTCTTCTTGCCCATTTTTCACAGTTATGAAATAAATCTAAAATTGTACAATTTAAAATTGTTCTCGTCTTTTCCACAAACCCTAATTAACCAATCTTAAAAGTTGGAATCTTTAAAGTAGTTCTTCATCTTGTTCTTTCTCCCCATGTTTTCACAACATATATCTGCATTGATACAAAATATGTATCATAATCACCAAAACATTATAATATTAACAAAGTAAAAAATGTATGTTAGTACAATAAAAGAATTTCACTTATAATCAAAGAAGTTATGAGTTCAAAACATATTGAAGTAAAAAATATCCTTTCAAAAACATTTCACAAATTAAAAATAAGCAGGTTAACCAGGGTCAACTAGATTACTAAGAACTCTCTTAACTTAAATGATTAGCTTAAATGAGATCAAACTTTCAAATTTTAACTCATATATATAAAAGTTTCAATTGTCTTCAACTCTCTTTCTACTACAAGTAACTAACTCATCTCGAACATGAATTAGTCTGGATGTGGAGTGTCATATGTCCTCTTATAATTTGGCACCCATTTAAAATACCCGATGCCTTAGAATAAATAAACAAATGAATACAAGGATTTGAGCTTTCAAACCCTCATCAAATCTAAATCTAACTCGTATTTAATCTGACCCAAATATTGATCTAAACGAGCAGACAACAACCAGATCTAGTGGGTAATCCACCCGCATCCATCCCTTTTTTTCCCTTTCAATTTCATTGATGGTAAAATCCAAAAAATCAGGCGAAAAAAACCCTAAAAGACCAATTAAACCCCAAATATTTGTATTCACAAAAAAATCGATTTTGTTGAATTTCATCCAACAACAAAGAAATCAATTCGATTTTACACCATTTCATTTCATTTAGAACAAAACTTTAACACCAATTCACATAAAAAAAGAGAAATTGATTTCGATTATCAAATAAATTTTCTGATTCATGGAGACTATATACATACATATGCATACACATTTTTTGAAACATATATACATCTATTAAAAAACATTAAATTAATTACATATGAAATATAGAAACAACACCTAAATCAATATCAAAACCACATTTCTTGACACATATATATGTAAAAACAACACCTTTGATTTTCTCGGAATGGACTTTGTTGTGAGAAAGAGCCAAAACGACAGAGTTTGGGTATTCTTAAGATTTCTCTCAGCTTCAAAGCTTCTGTAACTCAGCTTCTACCCATTATTTTCTGAAGGGAATTTGGCTCTCTATTTATAGATGGAGGATGACAATCAATGGCTATTATGATGCCAAATGTGTGAGGATATCAATCCATGTCCCACATCTAAAGATAATGCTAGAGTTGACTAGCATATAAGAATACCACTAACTCCATTGGTAATAGGCCTTCTGAGTGGTTACCCAAGAACAAAACTGTAAGGGTTTAGGTCCAAAGCAGACAATATCATGTTAAGTGGTGGAAGCCCAATCTTGTGGGATCATTCGGGTCCAACAAAATGTCCCTGACCTAAGAGATAAATCTCCCAATATCTTAATATATAAGTATTTATATATTAAAATATTAAAATAAGATTTAATTATATATTTTAAATATATAATTAAATTTAAATGCCTACATATTGCCCCTTTCATCGGGAATAAATTTCAATTTTTTTTCTTTTCTACGACTAATATATATTTAACTATATCAATTTTAGTATATATATTATATCATTTTAAAATCAAATTTGAATCAATAAAAAAGGATAGATTTTTTTTTTAACTTGTAATAGAATTTGTTTTTTACTTTGAGAGAGTCTAAATAAAGAGTAGCTCCCACCCTTTTGATATCATTAGTTTCAAGTTCAAGATTTTTGAACAACCAGATGCTCTTGTCTTCAGCAATTTATTCAAGGTTTTTTTTTCTTTGAAGAACCAAATGTTCCTTTCTTCATCAATTCAAAATTGCAGGAAAGTCACCTCACCTTCAATATGGTAAGTCTCGGTAAGTTTTTATTTTATTTTTAAGAAGCAATGTTTTCTTTCTTCATCATCAATGGTTGTCAGAGTGAGGTAATTTCAAAATAAAATTCAGCAATGACGATGACAACTCCCAAGTTTTTCCTTTACTATTGATTCCTCAATATTTGTGACGAGTTTCAACAAATTATTTGAAGATTTTCATATTTCAAAAGCCGCGTGTGTAAAGACAGAATTAGCAGCGCTCCGTTCATGCTGCATATGTAAATTCCCACAAGTTCAAAAATATTTTTTACTTGTCGTAATTTTTTAGCTATTTTTTTTATCTGTGTAGCCCTTTTTTAAACAAAAAATATTCCTCTAACTTTTTAACTCCCGCACCTTCTTCTTTTTTAAAAAAAAAAATTCTCGCGGCTTCTACAACTGCAATTTGTGTCGAGTTTCCTTCTCCATCCTCTGATCCTGACTTTTTATTCTTCACTAAGTCATCTAACATATTCTTTTTGGAAGTTTGGGTGGACCATGGCGACATCGAGAATAACAGGGTTAACTTCTTCCCCATGGTTGGAGCTAACTCTACCCTTGAGAAGGTAATGACATCCTCATTCTTTAAATTCTTTTAACAAATTAATTTGTCTTTTTAATTGTCTCAATGATGGGATTTTGTTCAAAATAACATCAATAACCTTTTTTTTCCTTTTGAAGCCGAATGATCCTGTAGAGGCCCATCCCTCATAAATCTTGTCAACAAACCTCTTCTCTTCAGAGACTCAATTATTTTCTTCAATTGGTAACAAAATTCTATATTGTGACCCTGGTGAAAGTCACAATACCTACTCTGGTCTCGTACTCCTTCTGTGTGCGGGTTCATAGGCATAGGATCTGCCACTCCATATTTTTCCTTTAAAACTGCCACTATATTTTTTACAGGTATGTTAAGTTTGAAAGGCTCAGTTCACCGAACTCCATTCTTTTTCTTCGAATTGAAGCTCGATTTATTGGTAGGAGCGAATGGCATTCTTTTATTGAAATTATTTTTCAGCCCATCAGATTTGTGTCTGGTAAAATTTGTGTCTGGTAAAATATCTCTATCCACTTCTCGAAATGTCTCATTTCGAAGGATTTCCTTATTGTTTCGGAACTTTTTTGATCAATTTCTCAGGTGAACTTTGTTTAAGGGTTACCTTAGTTAGAGATCTCACCACTCGTACTCGGTATCCTGGTGTCATCTTACTCCTCTGTCGTCGGGAGAATTTCGGTGATCCTTTTGCATGGAATCTTTGTGCTCCTTTCCGGACTCGTTGATGAGACTCTCCAACTTTACTCCCTTGAGGTGCCCTTGAAGTTTCTCTCCGCACATGGTAGGATGTTGGATTAACGTTCATAATGTTCGGAGCATTCTTTGGAAATCCATGTGATAGGACCGGTGGGTCTTTCATAGCACTTTGGGCCACCTGAGAATATACATGTCCAGGCACATGCCTATGAGTTGGCGGTGGTACAGCTTGAAAGTTCAAGGGTGGCAACGTTTCTCCCATATTTGTCGCTTCCTGCTGGAACATATACTAGTCATCCAATAACTTTTGACGCTTTTGAAACCTATCGATCTCAGATTGCAAACATTGAACTTCTTCAGGAACAGGCATATCGTGCATGAATGACCTTGGCATAGATTGTTCCTGGGTTCGCTTTTCATTCAAAAATTCTCTTAAATCAAATTTTGGCGTACGAGCACTAGTTGTTCATGCTGCTTTTGATATAGCCTTTGACACTGAACGATTATATTTTTGAGTATTCATTCGTGCTTTCAATTTAGGATATTTGTTACAAAAAATTGTGTTGCTTCATTTCCCAATAATGGAACCAAAATGATCGAGAAGTAAACTTAGAGTCTAATTTGATAGGTTGACTGAGTGAAATTGTCTTGAATTTAAAAAGCAAAAGTAAGTTACAAAACGGAACGGGGAGTTTTTCGAGATGACCCTCTGATTTTTTGTTAGAAAAGTATTGAGAAATAAGAAAGTATATTTTTCAAAAGTCCGGAAAAAGATCCCTCTCTTTCCTTTCTTTTTCTTATTTATAAGATAAAAATTACCTGACTTATAGTGGTAAATGTAAATTGTATTTCACCTTACTTGGATGAGTCATATAGACACCTGTCGGTTGGGTTGATTCAGAAACTGACACTTGTACTAAATTTGAGATATTAATCCCGGTCCAATGAGGTAAATGAGACTCATAATTAATTATCGGCTCTTCTTCGGATATTCAATGATCCTTCTCGAAAATCTGATATTCAGGACGAAATTATTATTTTATTCTTCATTTGTCTTTCCTTCGATACTCTGATTAAACGGGAGATGAAGTTCAGACCTTGAATAAAAGGTCTATCTTTACTTAGTTGTATACCAGTGCAAATATGATCATCTCTGGCATAATCAAACTTTGGAATCAACATACTTCGTGACCCTGATGATGTGGCATCTGCCAGAACTTCGATATAAATTCCATGACTGGCGTGGTATTGTTGTACTTCTTTTCTTCCTCACACACACACACACATATATATATATATGTGTGTATAATTCAAATTGACAACTATAAAAGTTTAAGAATCCATGATGTCAAAAACAGCAATAAAATCCCCATAAAAAGGAAAGGCCTTAATCACTAGGGCCAAAACCTGGACTACCTCCTGAATGAAACTATCACAGCAAGGACAACGGTCTTCCAATGAAAAATAAACATTTTCTTTGCAATTTGAGCAAATGACTTGGTGAGCGCATGGCAGAAAAACAATATTAACATCAGACTCACTGCAAATCATGCATGCCTTTGACCTTTGGTACTTGTATTTGGACTCATCTTTTGCATTCATTATTGAAGAAGAAGAAGAAGCAGTTGAACTTCATTGATTCTTTATCAGTTCAGAAACTTCTAGCTCCAACCTTTTCTCGTCCTCAATGGATTGTCGAAACTTCATGTCAATTTCCAGTCTCACAGAAGCCAATCTATCCTTTGAGTTATCTTTTACGACTTTATAAAATCTTTTCTCCTCCACTAATTTGGCATAAGCTTGTTCCTTTTCTTCTCTTGTCTGCTTCAGTTTCAGCTTTAAAACAGAATATATAATTATATATGATAGAATTTGGAGAAAAAACTGAAAACAAATATAACTAGAGTTTTATAATAATCGAATAGAAATTACAATGAAGAGATAAGAGTATATATAAAAAACAATATAAAATGACTAACTAAACAAAAAACAATTCTACATTTATAAGAAATAGTAAAGAACAACTAATATATACTCTCTCTCTCTCCCCTCTCCTCTCTCTCTATATATATATATATATATATATATATATATATATAACTAATTTAGAAAAAGAAAAATGTAAACAAGAAAATATTAGGAACGGGAATAAATAGCATACCAGAATTGCATCATTGTTTTGATTAAGCTCTTTCTCTCTCATTCCCATTTCCTCAATCTTTCTCTTCTCTTCCTCCATTTTTCTTTTCAACTCTTCAATAACTTTTTCACCATCTTTGCATTTGTCCACCATCTTTCTTTCCTTCTTCTTTGCCTCTACAATTGATTTTTGTGTCTCAAAATAATTCAAATCATATGCAGAAATTTCACTTTTGTATTTCATATTCATATCTTCCATTTCTCATTCCGAGCACGTATTTCGCATTTCGCTTTCATCAAAAATTATGTCTTTCACTATAGCTAGAGCGTGACAATTCTTCGGCTTCTTCTTTTTCGTTTTTCTTCTCTTTCAGTATATCTCCTTGATATCTTAGCTCCTGAAGTAACAATCCCGAATCATTAACTTTCTTTGCAGCATTAAGGACTGTTTTTATCGCCCACTCTTTCTGCTCCTTCACTTTGATCTCAACATTTTCAATTTCCTCGACCAGTTTCCTAGCAATTTCACGCCTCTCATCTTTTCCACAAACTCTAATTAACCAATCCTTAAAGTAGGATTCATCTGCAAAATTAGGAGGTAAGTTTGATATAGAATTATTAGCTGATCTCCTGTGCAGAGCTGTTGTGTTCATCTGCAGCTTCAACATCTTCCCAAGGTGAATACCAAGATCTTTACCAAAACAACCTTGTGGTTGTTTCTCCTTACCATTATTACCTACAACATCCACATCCTCATCCTCATCCTCATCTGCATCATCTTTTTCATCATCAGAGTCATCCCGTGATAGGAATTCACTTTGTAAAAGAAACAAAATTGCATCTTTCTTGGAGGGTTTTGATGGGTGCTGGATGATCATGTTGATCAACGTCTGCATTGAATATTTTGCTAATTCAGAAATATCCTGAAAAATAGGCTCATGACCATCATCTTTATGATGAGCAGCTTCAAGTGAATTTTTCAAAATGTTATTCAATATATTAGTTTCTTCTCCCAATACCAAACCGTTCAACAAAACAGCTCTGGTTGCTTCACACCTTTCGAGCCAAAATTTCCTTACCATCCTTTCCAGTGCTACCTTGTAAAGTATCTCAATTTTTCGTATAAGTAATTCATCAACATCAAAAGAAGAAAGACTTTCGCTGCTCTAACTGTTGTTCTTCTTCTTCTTCTTACCGTTGTTGTTCTTCTTCATCTTGCTCTTTCTCCCCATTTTTTCACAACTTATATCTGCATTGATAGAAAATATGTATATATATTATACATTAAATCAAAAAATTCTTACAAGTACTTCACTCAATTCATAATCACCAAAAATTTATAATATTAACAAAATAAAATTGCATGTTAATACAATAATAATTTCACTTACAAAGGAAGAAGTTATAAATTCGAAACATGTTAAAGCCAAAAATACCCTTTTAAAAAAACCTTCACAAATTAAAACATAAGCAAGCTTAAAGGAAAATAGAGAAAATAAAATAAGGGTTAACAACAGGGGACAACTAAATTTGTAAGAAACTCTCCTAACTTAAATGATTAGCTGTTTAAATTTTGGAACTAAAACTTTCTACTGCAATTAAGTAAGTCATCTCAAGCATGGAGTAGTCTGGATCTGGAGTGTCACTTGTCCTCCTATAATTTAGGACCCATTTAAAACGCCCCACGAATTAGAAAAATAAATAAATAAATACAAAGTTTAGGGCTTTCAAACCCTGATCGAATCTAAATCTGACATGTATTTAATTCGATCCAAAAATTGATCTAAACTGACATGCACCAATCAGATAATTACTTTGATCAATGTCCTAATCTGACCTGGATAATCTTTCATGTGTCATAAAAAGCGCATAGAGTTGTTCTTTTTTTCATCAATGTCCGCCAGATTCCTCCGATAACAAATCAATAAATTAAATTCTACATTTATATCTATATATGTATACAATAATCACATATATTTTGGGAAAGAAATAAATATCATACCTTAAGATTCTTGAAACATATATATATATACCAATGTTACTTTTACATGAAGTACAGAAACATCACCTGAATCAAATCTAAAAGAGATGAATTCAACAGATCGAATGATAAACTACTGTCAAAAAAATAAAAGTTAGAACTCGTGAGTAGAAAGAAAAAGGAAAACAAATATTGGAAATCAAGAGACAAAAGATAATTACGTTGATGAAAATAGAGGCGTTACACCCAAAGTCTTCAGTTTGATGACTTTAGATTTGGACACATATATATACACACACTTTACCAATTAATATTTTTAATAAATAAAATTAAAATATTAATTTATTTGAAAATTAAATTTTGAAAATATACTAACCATTTTAATGTGAATACATTTATTGAGAATATCTTTGTGGACCATTATTTCTTAATTTAAGATTTGTTTTGTTTTTTACTTACAAATTATAATAAGAATTGTTATTGATGAATTCTGACTTCAAATATCGTTTTTAAATTATATTCACATTTAAATTAATTTATTGTTTAAATTAAGTAAGTCTTTTTAATGAAAAATAAAATTGTGATTCTCAATTTTAAATAAATATATACATGAATACAAATTTCACATACACATACACTAATCTTATTATGAAATATAAAGAAAGAAATTTGATTTGAATTCTTCAAATATATTTGATCTAACTGTCCGTGTAATATTTTTTCATTTTTTTATTAAAAAGAAGAAAGGAAAAGAAAACATGAATTCGTTTTGTATTGAACATATTTTTCTTAATGTAATAGAAAAAAGATACGATTTAATAATTTTATCGTTTTACCTAAACTTTACGGTTACAATTAAATTTTGTTAGGGGACAACCATTATCATTAAATGTTAATTAAAACATATACGAATGAGTATAAGGAAACAAGAAAATATATAATCTTATAAAATTACCAAAAAAAGTCAAATATTCTTATTAAATTAAAATATAAAAATCGTCCGTTCTTTTTTTAAAAAACAAATATATATATATATATATATATATATATATATATATATATATATATATATATATATATATATATATTTGGTGTTAAAGTCGTTATTTCGACTAATTAAGATTAAATCTAAATTATGTCTATAGACTATGAAAACTTCATCCTCGCGCTAGCTTGATTAATTCAAATTTAACCCAAATTATATCCGAGTCAAAAGAATTATACATGTATTTACAATCTTATAATAAAGGGATAAAATATTTTACAAAATAAAAATCATATGTTAGTTGTTTTTTTCTTGTTAAATTATTTTGTATTTAAAATTATTATTTCAACTAATATGAATTTAGCTTAAGTTGTGCCTTATTTTGAAAAAGTTTTTACTCTCACTCTTATAATGTATTTACAATAAATGTCAAACTCGTAAATTCGTGTATTACTTTACTTAATTTATTTTAAGGAAAAACAAACAAAAGTATAGAATACATTATCTTATGTAATGCAAGATATATATATATATATATATATAATATATATATATATAAATATTAATATATATATATATATATATAATTATATATATATATATATATATATATATATATATTCAACAAACATATAAATCATATCATTTATCTTTTATATAATTATTATTGTAAAATAGAATCAAGATCAGATATCAAAATATGATTAAAACTGTTATTAAGCAAAGGGCATAAAGTCCTTCCCTTAATATATCATAAAATTCTTAACTAAGAAAAAGTAAATAAAATTATAAAGTAATTAAAAATAAAAGTCTAACACATTTTACCTTCTTTCTTTCTTTTCTTTTTTCTTTTCCATTTGTTTTCTTTAAAAAATGATTTTTTTTTCTTTGTTAAAGATAATTATCTTTAATGTAAGAGAGGAGAAATAATATTTTAAAAATTTTGACTTTTATATAAAATTTTAATGTTACTTTGTATTTATATATATAAAAAGTTTGTTTCACATAATAATGATTATACAAACAAATATATTAACAAAGAATTTAAAGTAAAATAACTTTTGTTGGGACTATAATTACCAAATACAAATTATCATATATTTAAAATTAGTATTTTAATGAATTTGACTTAAATTTAAGATTATATTTACATAATTTAATTCTTATAAGAGTTAAGATAACATTTTGTTTAAAAATTAACATGATTTTACTTGCAAAATATAACCCTTATTCAAAAAATAAAAATTGACATGATTTTACTTACATAATCTAACCTTTATCGAAAAAAGTTACCGCCATTTGCAGGAATCAAACTCATGTGGACCCACGACCACATGGTTAAAAGCCCTGCGCTCTACCGGCTGAGTTAAGATGACTATTTTAATAGTGTTCACAGTAAGTATGAAACTTATGACTTTATTTAAATTCATGTGTTACTTTGTTCTTTATATAGGCGTGTTAATAAGACTAAATATTTGCTAAAGTATAAAATTTTAGCTCTACCAACTGAACTAAGACACCAATTTATTTATATAGTACTCACAGTTAGTATGAAACTTATGACCTCATTTAAATTTATGTGTTACTTTGTTCTTCTATATGGACATGTTAATGAGTCTCCATAGATAAAAAAATTACATAAACTTAATTTATGAGTACATAATTAAATTTATTTTGCTGACAATCATATGGTTAAAAGTCATGCACTCTAACGGCTAAGCTAATACAACTATTTATTTATATGGTGCTCATAGCAAATATAAGACCTTATTTAAGTCCATGTGTTATTTTATTCTTTTAGATAGAGATTTTAATTCATTTTAAATAGACTCTCAAATTTAAAACATGTTATTAAGTAAATTATTTCTGATATTTATTTAATATTAATTTTAAAAAATCTTTTACACTAGCAATGTGAGATTTCAGGTCAAATCAAGATTAACATAAGTAAATTAATCAAGCCCATAAAACTACCGCCCGACCCGAACTCACTTCCCGTCATAGGAAACATTCATCACATCAAACCAAATACTAACAAACTCCTCCAGAACATTATTATTCGATCTAATTAGTTTTTGAAGAAACTTTTCAGAATCAATGATTTCATTAGTAACATTAATGACTATCTTTTTAGCCCATTATCTCCTGTAATTTCCTTGTATCCCACGTTTCTCAGCTTGCTCAGAAGTACTCTTTATTAACTTTGACTCTTCTAAAAATATATTATTAGAAATTTTCAAATCAAGTCTTGTAGATTGATTATTATTTAGTTGTTATACATAATTTTGTTTTTTTTTTAAATGTCAAACTTAAAATATGATTTTGGTTGTAAAAAATAAAAATAAAGAAAAAGAACAATTGAGAAACTAATAAAATCACAATTGGATATGACTGAGAAATTTGTATCAATTTTCTTATTAAAAAACAAAAAAAATCAATAAACCAATATGCAAATCTTGCATATTGAGTAATGTGTATTGCAGCTGAAGAAGATGAACATATTTAAGCCTCCAGTTTAGAAAGTTGATTCTCCAACTTTTTCAGTTCATCCGTATATTTCTTTTTGTCCATCTTAAATTTAATTCTCCACTTATAATTTATTCTATATTTTTCATTATATTTTTTAATTCTGTATAATCTTTCCTGTGTCATAAAAATCGCATACAATTATTCTTTTTTTTTCATCTATGTCAGCCAGATTCCTCTGATAACAAACCAATAAATTAAATATCGACTTAATAATATCTATAATTAGGGTTATACATACAATATGTATACAATAATTACGACTTATTATATAATCATATATATTTTGGAAAAGAAATAAATATCATACCTTAAGCTTATGAAGTTCAAGTTGTCGTTTGAGTTGTCTTTGTCCCTCTACTATTCTTCTTTCAAAAATTACCTTATCTTCCACAATGATTTTTTTGCAGAATTCATAAACGTTTTGCAGAATTCATAAACGTTTTGAAGATTTTTAGCGTTCTTCACAGAATGAATTATAGCTTTAAAATCCTCCATTTGACTACAAAACCTTTCTCGAGTATTTGGAAGCAAAGGCTCCAAATCCAACCAGGGTACTTGCTTCAATATCTCCCCAAGGTCGATATTGAGACAAGGAGCACCGGTTTTCGGTTTTTCCATACTATCGTCCAAATCAATATTTTCCAAATCACTATTATTGATAAACTTATCTTCAAATAAAAGATAATCACTACATAAAAGAAAAATGACAACATCTTTTTTTGTGGGGTTCAATTCGTGATTTAATATCATATCGATCAAACCATCCATTGAAAATCTTGCTAGTTTAGCAATGTTAGTAAAATTTGGCTCCAATTTAGAATTTTAACCATGTTGAAAAATTAACAATCGTTTTTTAAAATGTTCCAAAATATATCTTTTTCTTCCCCAGAAATACGACGCAAGACAAAATAGTACCGATTGCTAATGATAGTGGATACCTTGAATGTATGACTAGGTTTACCACTACTAAAATGAAAATTTGCTCAATAGTTATTTCAAGTAATGTTTCTAAATTGGCATCAATATCTGCCACCTCCTCCTTCTTCTTGCTTCTCATGTTCATGTTGTTCTTGCCCATTTTTCACCGTTATGAAATAAATCTAAAATTGTACAAAAACCACACACATAAATAAATAAATAAATACATAAATAAATAAATATGTATATATATAATTAAATGCCCCAAAAAAAGAAAAAAATCATTGTAAAAGGAAGGATGATTTCACTGAATTAATTAACCAACCAAAGAAATAGTTCAAGAAAACAAAACTTTAAGAGAATATCTTTTCCTAAAACCCTGGAAAGAAACAATTGCCTTTAAGTAATATGAAAGCAAGAAAAAAAAACAAAAAATAATCAATTGAAAAACACAGACACATACTTCTTTACACGTTTGATGTAATGTTTTATGAAAATTTTAATTTTGGCCATATATATATATATAAATTTATTAAAATATTCCTAATAAATATCTTGATATTAAAATAATTTGTACATCACCTCTATATAATATATATATATATATATATATATATATATATATGTGTGTGTGTGTGTGGTGTGTGTGTATCTTCCCGATTAGCTTCTTGTTGTCTCTTTGTAGTTTGGCCTCTCTATCTCTATATATATTCAGAAACTGATTTTTTTTATATTAATTATTATTATTACATATATATTGATTTCCTCATATTAAAAATTACAAATTGTTTTTAATAAATTATATTGATTTCCTCATATTTGAATTCTTTTCTTCATATTTTATTAAGGAAGTGTCTCGAAAACTGGATGAATTATTCAAAATAATAATTTTAATCTTTTAAAATTATAAATAAATTATAATTATTTAAATTACATAATGTTTAAACTTACCAAACATTTAATTCATTATAATTATTATAATTATAGTATTAATTAAACAATGTCTTTATAAATTATATATATTAATTTTTTTATGATATATATCTTATAAAACAGTTTATTATTATTAAATTTTTTTTTATGAAATAAAATAAAGAAAAGATATAATCAATATAGCGAAAAAAGTAGAGAGTAATTTTATTTGATGTATTCTCTGATACAAAACTTGTTTCTAACTCTTCTATGAAGCTCTTTATTTATATGAATAAATCCTTAGAGAAAGCAAAAAATATAGAAATAGAAAATACGCGATATTACAAAAAAAAAGATTATTGACTACTTTTTTTTACTACTTTAAAACATGTTTCTTTTATTGACTGCCTCATATTCAGCTTTAAACAGAATATATAATTATATATGATAGAATTTAAAGATGAAATTGAAAGCAATCAAAATTAAGGTTTCATAATAATCGAATGAGTATATATAGAAAACAATAGAAAAAGACTAACTAAACAAAAATACAATTCTACCTAGTAAATAACAAGTAATATTACTCTATCTATATATATATATATATATATATATATATATATATCTGTTGTGTGAGGATATCAATCCAAGTCTCACATCTGAAGATAATGGTAGGTTGGTTAACATATATAGAATTCTACTAACTCCATCAGTACGAGGCTTTTTGGGTGGTTGCCCAAGAACAAAGTCGTGAGGTCCTAAGTCCAAAGCCGTGAAGTCCTAAGTACAAAGCAGACAATATCATACTAATATAGAATTTAGTTGTAGGGGCCCAACAATATCATAGTAAAAGCTCTTTCTCTCTCTTTCCCATTTCCTCAATCTTTCTCTTCTCTTCTTCGATTTTTCTTTCCAACTCTTCAATATCTTTTTCACCATCTCTGCATTTGTTCACCATCTTTATTACCTTCTTCTTTACCTCTACAATTGATTTTTGTGTCTCGTAATAATTCAAATCATATGCAGAAATTTCACTTTTGTATTTCATATTCATATCTTCCATTTCTCTTTTAACTTCCTTCCGAGCACGTATTTCATCTTTCACTTTCATCAAAAAAATTCTTCCTTTCACTAAACCTTAGATTATAGCTAGAACACGACCATTCTTCGTCTTCTTCTTCTTTCTTTTTCTTCTCTTTCAGTATATCTCTTTGACATCTTAGCTTCTGAAGCAACAATCCCGAATCATTAACTTTCTTTGCAGCATTAAGGACTGTTTTTGTCGCCCACTCTTTCTTCTCGTTCACTTTGATCTCAAGCTTCTCAACTTCCTCGGTCAGTTTCCTAGCATTTTCACATAACTCGTCTTTTCCACAGACCCTAATTAACCAATATTTAAAGTTGGAATCATCTTCAAAATTAGAAGGTAAATTTGATATAGAATTATTAGCTGATCTCCTGTGCAAAGCTGTTGTGTTCATCTCCAGCTTCAACATGGCTTTTTCTCCTTACCATTATTACCTACAATAGTCACATCTGCATCCTCATCATGATCATCTTTTTCATCATCAGAGTCATCCAATGAGAGGGATTCACGTTGTAAAAGAAACTTTAAATTCTTTGTTAATATATTTGTTTGTATAATCATTATTATGTGAAACAAACTTTTTATATATATAAATACAAAGTAACATTAAAATTTTATATAAAAGTCAATTTTTAAAATCTTATTTCTCCTCTCTTACATTAAAGATAATTATCTTTAACAAAAATAAATAAATAATTTTTTTAAAGAAAACAAATCGAAAAGAAAGAAAAGAAAGAAAGAAGAAAAGTAAAATGTGTTAGACTTTTTATTATTAATTACTTTATAATTTTATTTACTTTTTCTTAGTTAAGAATTTTATGATATTATTATGGAAAGGATTTTATGCCCTTTGCTTAATAACAGTTTTAATCAAAAATTTTGATATCTGATCATGATTCTATGTTACAATAGTAATTATATAAAAGAATAAATGTAATGATTTATATGTTTTGCTGAATATATATATATATATATATATCATGCATTACATAAGATAATGTATTCTATACTTTTGTTTGTTTTTCCTTAAAATAAATTAAGTAACACACGAATTTATGAGTTTGACATTTATTGTAAATACATTATAAGAGTTAGAGTAAAAACATTTTCAAAATAAGGCACAACTTAAGTTGAATTCATATTAGTTGAAATAATATTTTTAAATACAAAATAATTTAACAAGAAAAAAACAACTAACATATGATTTTTATTTTGTAAAATATTTTATCCCTTTATTATAAGATTGTAAATACATGTATAATTCTTTTGACTCGGATATAATTTGGGTTAAATATGAATTAATCAAACTAGCGTGAGGATGAAGTTTTCATAGTCTATAGACACAATTTAGATTGAATCTTAATTAGTCGAAATAGCGACTTTAACACCAAATATATATATTTTTTTAAAATAAATAACGGATGATTTTTATATTGTAATTTAATAAGAATATTTGACTTTTTTTTGGTAATTTTATAAGATTATATATTTTCTCGTTTCCTTATACTCACTCGTATGTGTTTTAATTAACATTTAATGATAATGGTTGTCCCCTAACAAAATTTAATTGTAACGTAAAATTTAACTAAAACGATAAAATTATTAAATCGTATCTTTTCTCTATTAAATTAAGAAAAATATGTTCAATACAAAACGAATCATGTTTTCTTTTTCTTTCTTCTTTAAAGAATTCAAATCAAATTTCTTTCTTTATATTTCATAATAAGATTAATGTAGGTGTATGTGAAATTTGTATTCATGTATATATTTATTTAAAATTGAGAATCACAATTTTATTTTTCATTAAAAAGACTTACTTAATTTAAATAATAAATTAATTTAAATGTGAATATAATTTAAAATTGATATTTGAAGTCAGAATTCATCACTAACAATTCTTATTATAACTTGTAAGTAAAATATATATATATATATATATGAAATACAAAAGTGAAATTTCTGCATATGATTTGAATTATTACAAGACACAAAAATCAATTGTAGAGGCAAAGAAGAAGGAAAGAAAGTTGGTGGACAAATGCAAAGATGGTGAAAAAGTTATTGAAGAGTTGAAAAGAAAAATGGAGAAAGAGAAGAAAAAGATTGAGGAAATGGGAATGAGAGAGAAAGAGCTTAATCAAATCAATGATGCAATTCTGGTATGCTATTTATTCCCTTTCCTAATATTTTCTTGTTTACATTTTTCTTTTTCTAAATTAGTTATATATATATATAGAGAGAGAGAGAGAGAGTATATATTAGTTGTTCTTTACTATTTCTTATAAATGTAGAATTGTTTTTTTGTTTAGTTAGTCATTTTATATTGGTTTTTATATATACTCTTATCTCTTCATTGTAATTTCTATTCGATTATTATAAAACTCTAGTTATATTTGTTTTCAGTTTTTTCTCCAAATTCTATCATATATAATTATATATTCTGTTTTAAAGCTGAAACTGAAGCAGGCAAGAGAAGAAAAGGAACAAGCTTATGCCAAATTAGTGGAGGAGAAAAGATTTTATAAAGTCGTAAAAGATAACTCAAAGGATAGATTGGCTTCTGTGAGACTGGAAATTGACATGAAGTTTCGACAATCCATTGAGGACGAGAAAAGGTTGGAGCTAGAACTTTCTGAACTGATAAAGAATCAATCAAGTTCAACTGCTTCTTCTTCTTCTTCAAAAATGAATGCAAAAGATGAGTCCAAATACAAGTACCAAAGGTCAAAGGCATGCATGATTTGCAGTGAGTCTGATGTTAATATTGTTTTTCTGCCATGCGCTCACCAAGTCATTTGCTCAAATTGCAAAGAAAATGTTTATTTTGCATCCGTTGTCCTTGCTGTGATAGTTTCATTCAGGAGGCAGTCCAGGTTTTTTGCCTTAGTGATTAAGGCCTTTCCTTTTTATAGGGATTTTATTGCTGTTTTTTACATCATGAATTCTTAAACTTTTCTTAATTTGCTACTTATTGAAGCATATGTTTTGATTCTCATACTAATTAATATTTTATACTTTTAAAGTATTCATCACCTTTTATAGTTGTCAATTTGAATTATCACACATATATATATATATATATATGTGTGTGTGTGTGTGTGTGTGTGTGTGTGTGAGGAAGAAAAGAATTACAACAATACCACGTCAGTCGTGGAATTTATATCAAAGTTCTGGCAGATGCCACATCATCGGGGTCACGAAGTATGTTGACTCCAAAGTTTGATTATGCGAGAGATGATCATATTTGCACCGGTATACAACGAAGTAAAGATGGACCTTTTATTCAAGGTCTGAACTTCATCTCCCGTTTACTCAGAGTATCGAAGGAAAGACAAATGAAGAATAAAATAATAATTTCGTCCTGAATATTAGATTTTTGAGAAGGATCATTGAATATCCGAAGAAGAGCCGATAATTAATTATGAGTATCGTTTACCTCATTGGATCGGGATTAATATCTCAAATTTAGTACAAGTGTCAGTTTCTGAATCAACCCAACCGACGGGTGTCTATATGACTCATCCAAGTAAGGTGAAATACAATTTACATTTACCACTATAAGTCAGGTAATTTTTATCTTATAAATAAGAAAAAGAAAGGAAAGAGAGGGATCTTTTTCCGGACTTTTGAAAAACATACTTTCTAATTTCTCAATACTTTTCTAACAAAAAATCAGAGGGTCATCTCGAAAAACTCCCCGTTCCGTTTTGTGACTTACTTTTGCTTTTTAAATTCAAGACAATTTCACTCAGTCAACCTATCAAATTGGACTCTAAGTTTACTTCTCGATCATTTTAGTTCCATTACTGGGAAATGAAGCAACAAAATTTTTTGTAACAAATATCCTAAATTGAAAGCACGAATGAATACTCAAAAATATAATCGTTCAGTGTCAAAGGCTATATCAAAAGTAGCATGAACATCTAGAGCTCCTACGCCAAAATTTGATTTAAGAGAATTTTTTAATGAAAAGCGAACCCAGGAACAATCTATGCCAAGGTCATCCATGCACGATATACCTGATAGGTTTCAAAAGCGTCAAAAGTTATTGGATGACTAGTATATGTTCCAGCAGGAAGCGACAAATATGGGAGAAACGTTGCCACCCTTGAGCTTTCAAGCTGTACCACCACCAACTCACAGGCATGTTCCTGGACATGTATATTCTCAGGTGGCCCAAAGTGCTATGAAAGACCCACCGGTCCTATCACATGGATTTCCAAAGAATGCTCCAAACATTATGAACGTTAATCCAACATCCTACCATGTGCGGAGAGAAACTTCAAGGGCACCTCAAGGGAGTAAAGTTGGAGAGTCTCATCAACCAGTCCGGAAAGGAGCACAAAGATCCCATGCAAAAGGATCACTGAAATTCTCCCAACGACAGAGGAGTAAGATGACACCAGAATACCGAGTACCAGCGGTGAGATCTCTAACTAAGGTAACCCTTAAACAAAGTTCACCTGAGAAATTGATAAAAAAAAGTTCTGAAACAATAAGAAAAGCTTTCGAAATGGGACCTTTCGAGAAGTGGATAGAGATGTTTTACTAGACACAAATTTGAAACTTCCTCAATTTGTGTTGTATATTCGAAAAACAAAACTTCAGGAGCATATATGCAGATATAAATTGGATATAGGGTTAGTTACAACTGATGAAGTCATACTTTGTAAAGCTTTTCCAAGTACGTGTCGGAAAAGACTTTGACATGGTTCACATTTTTGAAGTCCAACAGTATTAATTCATGGTATACTTTGAAGAAGATGTTTTTGGATAAATTCAGCACAACTGGTGAATTGTCGAAGATAAGAGGGGATTTAACCAATGTGAAACAACGGTATGATGAGCTTTTGTTAGATCATTTGGAAATATTTTAAAAGATTTTTGATGAAATTGAGGGATTTGGCCAAGACATAGTGATTACATGTTTTGAAGGAGGAATGAAGTCCCATGTTCTAAAAATAGAGTTCGGACTCTGCCATCCAAGAACTTTGGGGGAGATGTTCAAGACAGCGAAGCATGTTACCTTAGCCATCGAACAACCTGATCGAAAGGCAGGCAGAGTGAAAGACGTGGTCAACGTCAATAAGGGTGACAAGCCCAATTTCGACTCATGATCTGATGGGCTGAAAAATAATTTCAATAAAAGCATGTCATTCGCTCCTACCAATAAATCGAGCTTCAATCCGAAGGGAAAGAATAGAGTTCGGTGAACTGAGCCTTTCAAACTTAACATACTTGTAAAAAATATAGTGGCAGTTTTAAAGGAAAAATATGGAGTGGCATATCCTATGCCTATGAACCCAGACACAGAAGGAGTACGAGACCAGAGTAGGTATTGTGACTTCCACCAGGGTCACAATATAGAATTTGTTACCAATTGAAGAAAACAATTGAGTCTATGAAGAGAGGAGGTTTGTTGACAAGATTTTTGAGGGATGGGCCTCCATAGGATCATTCGACTTCAAAAGGAAAAGAAAAGGTTATTGATGTTATTTTGAACAAAATCCCATCATTGACACAATTAAAAAGACAAATTAATTTGTTAAAAGAGTTTAAAGAATGAGGATCTCATTACCTTCTCAAGGGTAGAGTTAGCTCCAACCATGGGGAAGAAGTTAACCCCGTTATTCTCGATGTCACTATGGTCCACCCAAACTTCCTTAAAGAGTATGTTGGATTACTTAGTGAAGAATAAAAAGTCAGGTTCAGAGGATGGAGAAGGAACCTCGACACAAATTGCTGTTGTAGGAGAGAGCTCAGGTGCACCTCACCATCAAGAGTATGAAGAAGTCGTCGTACATACATCACACCTCACTTACAACAGAACAAGTTATAAATTCGAAACATGTTAAAGTCAAAAATACCCTTTTAAAAAAACCTTCACAAATTAAAACATAAGCAAGCTTAAACGAAAATATAGAAAATAATATAAGGGTTAACAACAGGGGACAACTAAATTTGTAAGAAAGACTCCTAACTTAAATGATTATATGTTTAAATTTTGGAATTAAAACTTTCTACTGCAATTAACTAACTCATCTCAAACATGGAGTAGTCTGGATGTGGAGTGTCACTTGTCCTCTTATAATTTAAGACCCATTTAAAATGCCCCATGAATTAGAAAAATAAATAAATAAATACAAAGTTTAGGGCTTTCAAATCCTGATCGAATCTAAATCTGACTTGTATTTAATTCGATTCAAAAATTGATCTAAACCGACAGGCACCAATCAGATCTAGTGGGTAATCCGCACCCAGATCCATCCTTTTGGGGGGGCGGGGGGTTTCAATTTCATGGATAAAAAAGATAAAAAATTTTTTGGTAAAACCCCAAAAATCATAGTGAAAAAAACCCATAAAAACCCTAAGATTTTTATTCACATAAAATTCGATTTTACTTGAATTTCATCCAACAACAAAGAAATCAATTAGATTTAACACCAATTCATTTCCTTTACAACAAAACTTTAGTTTATTTTTTTCCCTAAAAAAAAGAGAAGAAATTCAATTCGATTGACAAACAATTTTTCTGATTCACGGAGACTAGACATACATATACACACACATTTCTTGAAACATATATACATCTATTTAAAAATAAAGTAAATTTACATATGAAACACAGAAACATCGTCTAAATCAAAATCAAAACCACATTTCTTGAAAAACATATATATATATATATTATATATATTATATATATTAAACCAATGTTACTTTTACATGAAATACAGAAACATCACCTGAATCAAACCCAAAAGAGATGAATTCAACAAATCGAATGATAAACTACTGTCAAAAAAATAAAAGTTAGAACTCGTGAGTAGAAATAAAAAGAAAAAAAATATTAGAGATCAAGAGACAAAAGATAATTACTTTGATGAAAATAGAGGCGTTACACCCAAAGTGTTCAGTTTGATGACTTTAGATTTGGACAAATATATATACACACTTTACCAATTAAAATTTTTAATAAATAAAATTAAAATAATAATTTATTTGAAAATTAAATTTTGAAAATATACTAACCATTTTAATGTGAATACATTTATTGAGAATATCTTTGTGGACCATTATTTCTTAATTTAAGATTTTTTTTTTTTACTTACAAGTTATAATAAGAATTGTTATTGATGAAATCTGACTTCAAATATAGTTTTTAAATTATATTCACATTTAATTTAATTTATTGTTTAAATTAAGTAAGTCTTTTTAATGAAAAATAAAATTGTGATTCTCAATTTTAAATAAATATATACATGAATACAAATTTCACATACACATACATTAATCTTAATATGAAATATAAAGAAAGAAATTTGATTTGAATTCTTTAAATATATTTGATCTAACTGTCCGTGTAATATTTTTTCTTTTTTTTATTAAAAAGAAGAAAGGAAAAGAAAACATGGATTCGTTTTGTATTGAACATATTTTTCTTAATGTAATAGAGAAAAGATACGATTTAATAATTTTATAGTTTTACCTAAACTTTACGTTACAATTAAATTTTGTTAGGGGACAACCATCATCATTAAATGTTAAATAAAACATATACGACTGAGTATAAGGAAACAAGAAAATATACAATCTTATAAAATTACCAAAAAAGTCAAATATTCTTATTAAATTACAATATAAAAATCGTCCATTATTTTTTAAAAACAATATATATATATATATATATATATATATATATATAGGTAAAGTTAAAGTCGCTATTTCGACTAATTAAATTTCAATTTAAATTGTGTCTATAGACTATGAAAACTTAATCCTCACGCTAGTTTGATTAATTCAAATTTAACTCAAATTATATCCAAGTCAAAAGAATTATACATGTATTTACAATCTTATAATAAAGGGATTAAATATTTTACAAAATAAAAATCATATGTTAGTTGTTTTTTTCTTGTTAAATTATTTTGTATTTAAAATTATTACTTCAACTAATATGAATTTAGCTTAAGTTGTGCCTTATTTTGAAAACGTTTTTACTCTTAACTCTTATAATGTATTTACATTAACTGTCAAACTCGTAAATTGGTGTATTACTTTACTTAATTTATTTGAAAGAAAAACAAACAAAAATATAGAATACATTATCTTGTGTAATGCATGATATATATATATATATATATATTCAGCAAGACATATAAATCATTACATTTATTCTTTTATATAATTATTATTGTAACATAGAATCAAGATCAGATATCAAAAATATTGATTAAAACTATTATTAAGCAAAGGGCATAAAGTCCTTTCCATAATAATATCATAAAATTCTTAACTAAGAAAAAGTAAATAAAATTATAAAGTAATTAATAATAAAAAGTCTAACACATTTTACATTTCTTCTTTCTTTCTTTTCTTTTTTTCAATTTGTTTTCTTTAAAAATGATCTTTTTTTTTTTGTTAAAGATAATTATCTTTAATGTAAGAGAGGAGAAATAAGATTTTAAAATTTTTGACTTTTATATAAAATTTTAATGTTACTTTGTATTTAAATATATAAAAAGTTTGTTTCACATAATAATGATTATACAAACAAATATATTAACAAAGAATTTAAAGTAAACTAACTTTTGTTGGGACTATAATTACCAAATACAAATTGTCATATATTTAAAATTAATATTTTAATTAATTTGACTTAAATTTAAGATTATATTTACATAATTTAATTCTTATAAGAGTTAAGACGACATTTTATTTAAAAATTAACATGATTTTACTTGCAAAATATAACCCTTATTCGATAAATGAAAATTGACATGATTTTACTTGAATAATTTAACTTTTATCGAAAAAAGTTACCGCCGTTTGCAGGAATCAAACTCATGTGGACCCACGACCACATGGTTAAAAGCCCTGCGCTCTACCGGCTGAGTTAAGACGGCTATTTATTTATATAGTGTTCACAGTAAGTATAAAACTTATGACTTTATTTAAATTCATGTGTTACTTTGTTCTTTATATAGGCATGTTAATAAGACTAAATATCTGCTAAAGTATAAAATTTTAGCTCTACCAACTGAACTAAGACGACTATTTATTTATAGGGTGCTCACAATTAGTATGAAACTTATGACCTCATTTAAATTTACATGTTACTTTATTCTTCTATATATGGACATGTTAATATGACTAAATACAGGTTAAACTATAAAATTTTAAATGAGCCTCTATAGATCAAAAATTACATAAACTTAATATATGAGTACATAATTAAATTTTTTTCACTGACAACCATATGGTTAAAAGTCATGCACTTTATCGGCTAAGCTAATACGACTATTTATTTATATGGTGCTCATAGCAAGTATAAGACCTTATTTAAGTCCATGTGTTACTTTATTCTTTTAGAAAGATATTTCAACTCATTTTAAATAAACTCTCAAATTTAAAACGTGTTATTAAGTAAACTATTTCTGATATTTATTTAATATCAATTTTTAAAAAAAATCTTCTACATTAGCGATGTGAGACTTCAAGTCAATCAAGATTAACATAAGTAAATCAACTAAGCCCATAAAACTATGGCCCGGCCCGAACCCAGGAAACATTCATCACCTCTGTGGCCCGCTTCCACACCAAATACTAACAAAATTATCAAAACAATACGGACCGTTAATGCATCTAAAGCTAGGAGAAGTCTCTACAATCATCGTGTCATCACCGGACGTAGCCAAGTCAGTCATGAAGGACAACGACGTCGTATTCTGTTCAAGACCAAATAATCTTCTTGGTGCAAAGATTCTAAACTACAATTTCTTAGACATCGCATTCGCACCGTACGGTGATTATTGGAGACAGCTTCGCAAGATATGTACGGTTGAGCTTCTTAGTTCGAGAAGAGTCCAAACTTTCGGGTCGATGAGGGGAAAAGAAGTGATGAATATGATTAAATTTGTAAGTGAAAATAAGGGTTCGGTTTTGAATTTGAGTAAAATTATTTACCCTTTTGAGTTATAGTGTTACTTCTTTGGCAGCTTTTAGTAAGGGAAGTAAATATCAAGAACAATTTGTTTCTGCCATGGATGAAGATATAAAGCTTATGACGGGTTTTAATTTATGTGATATGTATCGTGGTTTAAACTTCTTGAAATTATAAGAAATTGGAGAAAACCCATGAAATAATTGATGGAATTATGGAGAATATAATTAAAGAACATAAGTTTATGATGAATAGAAGAAATGATGATGATGATAAAATGAAAGAGGATCTTGTAGATGTTCTTTTGAAAATTCAAGAAAATGGAGATCTTGGTGTTTTATCGGACGACAGCATTAAAGCAGTAATATATGTAAGCCCATTTTAATATTCATGAACAATAAATATATATATATATATATATATATATATATATATATAATATATATTAAAGAGACATAAATTATTATTTATTAGTAAAGATTCGATCGCCTGCTATAAATAATAAAAATTGAAACTTTTTAGATTTATTTTCAGGACATATTTAGAAGAGGAGGAAAAACATCATCAACAATAATAATATTATTATTGGCGCAAAAATAAGATCAATTTTGAGTTTTGAATATAAATTATTGCATGTGAGTTTATTTTTCTATTTTTATTTTACTATATCAAATATACAAATGTTATACTTCTAATTTCTTTAACTCAATTTTATTTTTATATTGTTATTATAGAAATATTACAATAATATTAAATTTTTAAAAAAAAATTACAATAATATATTATTAAATATAAAATGAGGAAACCAAAATAATTATTTGGAAAAAATAAAAAGGTGGAACAAAACAGATTTTATTCGATACAAAACTTTATTTGCATTAGCTAATACAAACATGAAATACACTCTTGGAATAATCTTTGTAACGATTCCATGTAATTTCTTTTATTATTATTATTATTATTTGAATATTTTGATTCAAATTACAAAAACTATTTATTATTATAATAATATACAAAAAAATGCCATATATATTTTCTGCCTCTCAAATTTTCTGTATATTTTATTGTTTATTGAAAGAAAACATGATAAAGAAATAGTATAAAGATTGAGACTTTTTTCATTAAATGTTATAATGTTTACGGTGCATCAACCTATCACAAGGGAATAACAGCTATATATACTAGCTTAGGAAACATCTAGAAAAGCTGCAAATAAACTCTACTTTACAAAATAAGCTCATTTTTACAGTTGTGATCCTAAATTGATTCATTGCCTTTTACAGCTGTGATCCTAAATTGATTCATTACCTTTTACAACTGTGATCCTAAATTGATTCATTGTCTTTTACAACTCTGATCATACATTGAGGCAATTACCTTTTACAGGTGTGATCCTAAATTGAGGCAATTACCTTTTACAACTGTGATCCTAAATTGAGGCAATTACCTTTTACAACTGTGATCCTAAATTGATTCATTATCTTTTATTTATCCGCCGCTGTTTATATTTCCGATTTTTACGTGTATATATTGACTGTAAATAAAGTTTTTTATAATATGTTAGGACTGTATCGTAACTAATTTTCACCCCAAAACAAATATTGATGGTAACAATTGATACAATTTATTTTTTCGCCACAAATATTTTAATAATTATATAAAATTTAAAAAAATATAGAGAGAATGAATATATAATATGTGATATAAATAAAAAAAAGTATATAATGTGTACGATAAATAAATAAATATATTAAAATTCTAAAATATTTTATTACTGAGAAAATTTTATTCTAACAACTAATGAAAATTTTCTCAATTCTAAATCATGACTTTAAAGTTTTAAATTTTTAAAAAATAAAATAATAAAATAAATTTAAGATTTTCTAATAAAAAAATAAAATTCTAAAATTTGTAACTTAGTAAAAATGTTTTTTAAGTTAGGTTGTATTTACATACCGATAACCTATACAGTTATTCTAATAAAATATAATACGAAGGATTTTATTATTATTATTATACATAATAAATACAAGTGTTATGAATTAATATCTCAAATACTTATTATTGTAACTTCAATATATATATATATATATATATATATATATATATATATATATATATATAGTATGATAAATAAAGAGGTATTCTAGAAACACTATTCTTGAACATATGAAAAATAAATTGGAATAAAATCATATATTAGTTTGAATAGATTTTTTTATTCATAAATTTTGAATTCAAACTTGGATTAAGAGTTTAGTCCTTCCAAAATATATTTAATTCGAATAAAGATTAATTTAGACATCAATACAATTTATAAATGTCAGTTATAATTAAAACTCATCCAAAATATTTTTTATATTATAATATGTTCTTTTTTTCTCTCATAAAAATTAATCAATCCTTTGTATAAACTAAAACAATTTGTCTTCTTTTTGCTATCCACTTGGGGCAACTGGTATCCTAACTTTTGGTGATACTTCAACATGCGAAGTATTTGTAGAGTTCAACTTTTATTCGAGAGTGAACAACACCTGACTCAAAGCTTTTAACGTGGAGCTAATCACTACAAGGAATTCGAACACTTGACACAATAGGTAACCTAAAAAAATTGCTAGGTGTCAATATGTTTCTTTTTGGACCCAATCATCATTCTTCCTTTTCAAATTCGGTTTATGGAATAGGGTAGAAATACTAGTTCCACATTCCCACATGGATCGTATCATTTGGTTGTTCCAAGATGCTCCCCCTTTTGTTTGTTTGTTTATTTTATTTTCTTTTTTTTCTTTTTTTCTTAAAACACTATAGATATTGTAGATGCATCGTAATCCAGTTTTTATTGGAGTCTAGTTAGTTCTTTTGCAGGAAGAAAAAGTTTTGATCTTAAATTTTAAACAATTCAATATATGAGTTAGAAATTAAATTATTAATCTCACTTAAATTTAAAAAAAAAAAAAGCTTATATCAATTCACTTATGCCTTCAACTATTATTTGATTATTAGTCTTTTAAATTTGATATAATATATATATATATATATATATATATATATATTAATTAATTAATTAAGTTTTGAGTTGAAATATAGTGCTCTAACATGGATGCCCTATACAATATATACATACATACATACATATATAATAATATATATATATATATATAATATATATATATGCTTTAACGTGCTTCCCTTCACATGGAGGACCTTGTTTAGGATTATGAATTAATTTTATAATAAAAATTATTCTTTTCCTACATGGTTGCCATATATCCCTTTGTTTCATGGATTAATCATTTCTTTCCAAATTTATTGTAAAATTTTTCATTTTTACCATTTTAGTAGTAGTTTTATTCTTTCCAACTTGGAATCCTATATGAAATAATGATGAATTAAAAAAATGTCGAAAATATTTTCTTAACATATTACAATAAATACTTATATAATTTTTTTGTTTTTTTTTTTTTGCTTAATTGTTTCAAGTTGCTAATGAAGATTTAGACTTTCAAGACATTGCATTCTGTTCCCCCCACTATATATATATATTATATAAGGTTTTGCAGATAAAAAGTCAGCTAAAAAATAAACTTTTTTTAAATATACTAAAACCAAGTCAGACTATAAAAGAACATAAAATAGTCATCAACTGGCAAATAATTTGGCATAATCTAACTATTACGCGGTTGTTAGATAGAAAAGAAATAGAATGCAAAATTTCGAAAGAACAAACAAGCTGTCAAAAGGGTTGTAAGTTCCCTTCTTCTTTTTGTGTGTGTATATATATATATATATATATATATGTATATAAATAGCAAATCATTTCATAGCCAGAAAGCCAAGATTAACCAGTTTATTCAAAAATGGCGATGCTGAGAATATTGGCTAATCTTGCTGCTTTTGCCCTTGTTATGGAATTGGCTATGGCTGCAAATTTCAATGTGGGAGCTCCAAATGGTGGATGGGATCTATTGACTTCTCTCCAAGCTTGGGCTAACTCAAAAAATTTCACAGTCGGAGATTCTCTGAGTAAGTTTCTTCTTCTGTTTGCTTCAAATTGTGCACTCTTAACTCTTAGTTTCTTCTTCTGTTTACTTCAAATTGTGCACTCCAACTCTTACATAACACTGACATTAACACCGATATTTACAAGTGGCGAACTTATAATCCGGTTTTTGTGGGTTTTTTTTTTTTTTTTTTTGCAGCATTTGTTTATGCACCAAATCATAATGTTCTTGAAGTTTCAAAGCCAGATTATGATGCTTGTCAGACAAACAACCCTGTTGGATCATATAGTGGTGGAATGACTGTCATTACTCTCACTTCTTCTGGAAACAGGTATTTCATCTGTGGATCACAAGGACACTGTGACAGAGGTATGAAGATGGTGATTACTACTACTACACCCGGAGCATCTGCACCAGCACCGGCAGCAGTTCCTCCACCACCATCACCGCCACAAGGACCGGCAGCAGCTCCAGGAACTCCATCATCAACACCTTCTCCTGTAACTTCTCCGGTTTCATCACCGCCTCCATCCAAAACCACAGCTCCTAGTAAAGCACCTGTGGCATCATCACCTTCAATATCTCCAGCTATTTCTACCACCCCAGAATCATCCCCTGCTATTCCTCCATTCCCTGATGCTGTTTCACCTTCAACCAACACACCTTCTTCAGCAAGCAAAATCAGTTCTTTTGCTGGATTTGGTACTGTCATCATGATGATACTATTTACCCTCTGAAGGTCTTAAAACAAGTTACATGTAAAATGTTTTTTGTTCTGTGTTTTTTTTTTCTTGCCAAATTTTCTATGTATGGTTCAATCTTTCTGTTCATGGCATTCAATTTTGATACTTATAATATAAGTGAGAGCGAAATGTGTCCCACGGAATTTCTAAGTTTTCAAGCAAGAATGATCAACTTTCACAGAAATTGCAAAACAAATCATCAGTAAATAGAGTTCAAAGAAACTTAATCATGTAAAAGGGGATCCAGAAACAAGAAAGCCAATCAGAATATAGGGTTCAAAAGCTTCAAGATTTAAAAATGCTGAAAGCAGCTTGAATTACACCATATTTGAACTCCAGAACAAATTTTCTTGGAATAACAATATTCACACTGGGAAAGTTCACTGATACAATTGATACACGAAAAGAAAGATACAACAAATTCGAAGTAAACACAGTTTCCGTGTTAGTTATTGTAAAAGAGAACACTCGGAATCGGGAAGAAATTTCAAGCATCAAACTTTTAAGTAATTCTTTGAATTATGCGACAAAACACACTCTAGAGCAGATATCAGAATAATCTCTTTATTCAGAATACAAGTAACAGTAGCTACACAGGAAGTGTCAGCTACCAAACATAAACCATAAACCTAATCAAGTTATACTTCAACATTAGGCAAGCAGGAACGACGAGGAAGTATACGTACATACATAATATGATAGCCATCAAACTCCGCCATCTTAAGCAACTGGAGGACGGAGAACGTGATCCTGTGATGTATCGACCACAGCAGGCTGCATGAATTGCCACATAGGCATTGCAACACCAGGATAAGTAATGAAGGGCATCATTTTCCCATGAGCGGCTTGCTTTTGAGCAGTAAATGCAGACCCCAAGGTGGAAGGATGGGGTAAAAAGGCTGTTTGAGCACTCAAAGCTTTAAGTTGCTGCTCCAGCTTCTCCTTTTCAGCTTTGAGCCTTTGCTTCTCGTCACGGAGTTCGTTCTTTTCCGCCTGAACATGTAAAGACATGGAAACCGTTCTAAATAAAACTGCATATTCTGATCTGAAACCTCAGTATTCAATAATGTTTAAAAAGGCAACATCATTTACTGGGAAAATGGATAGAAATCTCACTTTTAGTTCTTTAATTTTTTCTTGAAGATCTTCATTTGAATGTTTTAGCTTCCTAGTTTCACTTTGAAGTTGAGTAACCATTCGGACAGCATCAGTTAGAATTGCAGCTTTATCAACTTTAGATGGTTTTCCAGCCTCAAGGAGAGAAGCCAATTCGAGAAACCTTAACATGATGTCCAATTCAATATGAGAAACCTTTCAAAGAGAACAAAAGATTTGAGAAAAAAGAAAGGGCAACATCATGCCTCTCATTAAGTCGGTCCCTTCTCAATTTTTCCCGACATGCCTTCGCTCCTGATGCAGATAACTCGGGCCTCAACCTGTATGAGAAATAAATGAGATGTATAGTACTTTTGACTTGCAGACACTAAAATGAAGAACCATAAGAAGGCTTGAATTTATGCACAAAAACCAACAACTATGTACCAGAAATGTTAAAAATCAAAAGAAGGTGTTATTAACAATACCAATATCTTCAGTTATCCTCAGTTTCTTGAGATAAGTTCATCAGGTAGAAATGTCCTATGCAATATCTGTTTTTATTATCATCACATGACAGAAATTTGAATTCAAACCTCCAAACACTTGAAAAAAGAGTAAGTTAAAACTTTATATTCCGGGCCAAGATTCCTGCTTTGACCCTAATTTCAGCTACACTTAAAACAACAAATTTTACCAAAGAAATATAGCAAGTCTAACCCAGTTTTGTGCAACCAAAGGCAACGAATGAAGAAATAATCATCAGTATTATTGGATCATTAGAGGCTTTTCTATAAGCAAACCAGAAAGTTTTTCCTCCACTAAAATTAAAACCATCAGACATAAATATGCTGAAAGGTGCATATTCTTGCAGGTGTCCTAGCATAACACACGCCCCCACATGAACAAGAGAATAGATCCGTGCAAACAAGGTGAAAGAATTCATAGACTATAATAGTGTATCAAATTGCTCTGATCAAAGGAAACTGAGAATGGAAAAGCTCGGCACCTTTTACGCGAGACTGATTCCTTCCGGCACTCTGAGTTCTCAAATGAGTACTCAACTTCAGAACTGAAAGGGACAGAAAATCCATCATGGAGTAGAGAAAAAAAAAATAGTATGAGTAAGAAAATTGACAACTCTTTCAATGTTACCATGGTACAAATTCAAGCTGATTCAACTTACTTCTTATTTTGAAGATAAGTTGTCTTGATTATTGCCATCAATCAAGTGGAAAACTTATCAGAAATCTAATCATTAATAGTCTATGCCCATCAAGAACTTATTCAAATTATACTCCATACATCTCTTATTCTTAGTATTACATCAATCTAGTTATCTTTAATACAATTAAGACTATTTCAAGACATAAATCATGCTCTGAGATAAAAATGGCTTTTCTTTTTCTTTTTTTCTAGTGATTCTTGGAAGAGAATTGAGATTAATGACATATAGATTTTAGCATATGACTAACATAAACTCCCTATTAAAATCATTGCATATAACACTTTTCAGCCAGTAAATAAACAAGCTTGCATGATTTCCTCAAGCGAGTCAAAAAAAAAAAGAAAAAAAGAAAAAAAAAGAAGGAAACTTTAAACCCACAAACCAGACAGTAGAGCAAGAGTTGATGGCATGTGAATTCCAGCTGAAGTCAATGGTGGCAGAGGGCGGGAAGTCATGGGCGGAGACAGCGGCGGAGATGTCATCCATCACCAAATCATAGTCAAAAAACCAAGTGGGATTTTGAATTTGATTCTCAAAAGAACTATTAACTTCCATTGGATTTCCAATCATTTTCTTGAAAGTTTTCTTTTTTCTTTTCCCCTTTTCTCTTCACATGGGGTATATATATATATATATGACAGTAATGTGATGTCCTTGAAGTTGGAACAGAGTTGTCTTTCAAATGAATTATACAAAATGGAAAGAGAAAACAGAAACACACACACACAGAGAACAGAGAGAAAGAAAGAAATAATTAAAAAAAGAATGTTTTTTTTTTTTTGGACGGCGGAGAATGAAAGGGAAATGTAGAAAGCGATGGCAGCGTTGAGAGTAGCAGAGAGAGAGAGAGAGAGAGAGAGAGAGAGAGAGGAGACACTGCTGCCGCTGCTGCATTTCGTCAGCCAACTTCTTTTAAGTCCTAACGTCTCCGTTTCTTCTTTATTTTGAACCAGTCATTCGCACAAATATTCTTTTCAATTTAGTCCCTCAATTATTTTTACCTTTTCAATTTAAAATAATTATTCTATTATATTTTATTGACTTCTTATTCAACACATTTTATTTAGTTAATTGTTAGTTCAAAAACTATCCAATTTCTTACCCATACATTCTGATTTTAGTCTATATATTTGTACACTTTCTAAATTTATTATTATTATCAAAATTTTAAATAATTACATTAAATTTTTAAATTCATAAAAGTTCTTTACCAATTCAGCTGTGGTTTTGAGTTTTCTCTTACAAAATAAAAACTCATACACAATCTAAGGTAGAAATAATGCAAAAATGTTGTTGAATATTGAAGAAGTCTTTATAAGAATTATAAATTATGAAAATAATAATAATAAAATTCCAAAGGAACAAAAGCTGCATTGGATTCTCGACATTTGTCCAAGTTTTGGACAATATAAATAATAAAAGTTGTCAATTCAAGTACAAATTATTAACAAATTATATTCCAGTCTTAGCCTTTTGAAAAGGAAAAATAATAATAGAGTAGCAAATTAAAATTGCCAAAAGAAGTTAAAGTTGAGGTGTGGAGTAAATATAGAAAATGCTCCAAAATATTGTACTCTCTTTTGAGAAATTTTTTTTTTTTTATTACACTAAAAAAATTAAATAATAAATTTCTTAAGAAAATAATGAAGAATTATTACATTTAATTTTAAAGAATCATAATAATTTCTAATTAAATTAGACTTTTAGTTAAATAATTTCAACCTTAAATAATGAAAAAAAAAACAATTTACCCATGCCAGTGATAATAATAATTTTCTGTTGTGGAAATAAAATCAGGAATAAAATGTTAATCGGTAAATAAAAATTTTTTTTTTCTATACAGAGCAAATCTAAAGAAGAAAAAATTAGGGAAAAAAAAACCTGGAATCGATTAAAAAAATGCTACTGAGAATTAACTGGACCCGGAGTTCCCAATACGGGGCTCGGAGGGCTAAATACTGGCGGCGGAGCTTCCGGAACCAGTTGCGACGCAGGCGGAGGTGGCGGTAATGACAATGACGGTGGTGGAGGAAATGTAGTAATCGGAGTTGGATTTACATCACCCGCACCTGATGCTGGAGGCGGCGGCGGTGAAGACGACGACGGCGACGGCGGTGGAGGAGAGGATTTTTCAATTGGATTTGGATTAGGATTCGGATTCGGATTCGGATTCGGATTTGGATTTGGATTGGGTTGGACTTGCGGCGTGATTGAAGAGGAAGGATTATTGTTAGCGGAGGGACTGGGATTGGGATTAGGAAAAACTAGGGCAGAAGGAGGAGGAAGAGGAGGAGTGCGAAGCTGGAGATAACAAGAATTATCGGAGCATTTGTGAGAATTGGGAATGCCGTGATGCTTGAAGAGCGCAAATCCCAAGATGAGAGCAGTCACAACCAGAGCTGTGACAATGAAGATGAAGATCTTGGTAGCTTTTCCCACATAACACATCTTCATTTTTAATTTTTATTATTATTCTTTCTGAGAGTTCACTGTTTTTTGCTCAGAAATGGGGCTCAGTGAAAACTGATGATAGCTACTATGAGTATGAGCTGGTACTGGTTTCTTCCTTTTTGTTATTTTCTGATTTCTTTTCTTTAATCTTTGGAAAATTTTACTGTAGTCATGCATTTTTTTTTTTCCTCCAATCAAGTCCTAAATATTTTCAGATTTGATTCAAATTGATTCACAATGTATTTTCTTATTGGGTTAAATTAAATAAATTAAAAAATTTCCAGTTAAAATACAAGATAAACAACTATCATACCACACTTGAGGATTTATATATTATAGCTTTGTAAAAGAAATCTTTCATTATTATCTTGAACATTAATTAGTAAAATTATTTTGACTTGATTTCGCATGGGATTAAATCTTGATTTGTATGATTTATAAACACAGACTATACAAACATTCCAATATATATATATATATATAATATATATATATATATTGCTTCCCCTTTTGGCAGAAGCATCTTGATTACACATTAAGACAGAGTTATGAGATATATATATATGTATCATATTATATAGTCTGTCCCTTTCTCTAAGCCTCATGCGAGACATTTGTTAATTAGGGTTGAAGGATGGAGTCCTTTGGACTTTTGTTGATTATGTTGGAATCTATGAAATGTCTTGTGAAACAAACCCTGATATATACATACATACATATATATATACATACATACATACATACATATATATAGATACATACATACATATATATATATATATACATACATACATATATATATATATATATAATCTTATGAATAGAGATTAATATACATACATACGTCAAAATTTACCCACTTAATATGAATAGAGATTAATTGAAGTGTACATAACTAAAACTTATTAAAATACTTAATACTATAAGAAAAGGAATAAGTAAATAAAAAAAAATTAATGAATTGTTTGATTAAGCAACTTATCTCCATTAATGTAGACAGAATAATCAAACAACTTATGACTAAGTTCTTAATTTATTCTTAGATGATGTCCATCAACTTAACTAATTCAACAATTTGACATTATTTATATTTTCCCCACAAAATATATATATATATATATATATGCATGCATATTGTAAGACTTTTCACTATCAACTCAGACTAAAAAATCCACTAAAAATTAATTAAAAAATGAATTAATCAGAGTTACATGACTGAAAATTAGAATAATTATAAAATTTTAAAACATTAGAAAATATACACATATTAAAATACTATATCTATATATATAAAAAATATTGCCTTCAAACATAATCTATGTATTCACCTAATCCATTCATCATCACAATCAACATGAATCATGCCACAAGGACATCATCTTCTTCACTTTATACTTCCTCTTGCATTTTCATTTATATGATTGCTTATATCCACTAATTTCTTTATATATTTATTTTAAAATTAATTTCTCTCAACAATATATATATATATATATATTAAAATAATCAGAGTAGTTTACTTATTTTATTATCATAATGCAAAGTGAAAAAACTGCATTTTGTTTGGGCCGAACATGGGCTCACAAAACTCAAACGAACATGAAAAACTGCATATATATTTTTTTTGTGTCATTGGACTAATATTTACATTAATTTTAAAAGAAAATAATAAAATTAAAACATCTTTAATATCTCAATATAAAGTATCAAATAGTATATATATATTATCACATATTTTTCCAAAAATATATATACATATATTATATATACTAGAAACGAAACCAACCCACCTCGAATCTGAAATATAAATTAGTTTAAAAGTGTCATTAGGTTCGAGAAAAAAGTAGAAAAAAATAGTGAAACATAGAGAGTAATCTGATCTCATGAATTTCCATATCAAGTAAATTCTGATCATTTAGACATGAACAAATATATATATATATGTCTGGTCATTTAATGAGAAACCAAAAGAAAAGTAAAAAAGAGACAAATCAGCCCAAGAAAAAACCCAGAGGATCCATCAATTTGATATTTTGGTCTACTTTAATCTTCTCCACACTTTCAACAAAAGTTAAGAGTACTTTTATTGGTCCAAATTCATATGCCTTATGTCTGCATCAAACAACAACTAGAAAAAAAGCAAGGCTGAGTTTTTGTTTTTAGAGATTTCATTTCATGTCCATATCCCAGATTTTTTCTCTTTTCTTTTCTTCTCTTGTTCTTACTTTTCCCACAATCTCACATATGTATATAAACACACAGGAGGAGTTACAGAAACAGCAGAAAGGGACCACAATGACAAACATAATAACCTTAAACTCAGGTTGTTCACCAAGAACACTGCCAATGCACAAATCAGTATTGCCTGTTACTCATCCAAAGAAGATTCAGCAGATAAATGCACAAAGTTCCCAGCATAATCTCATGTTCAGTTCGCAACTAGGGAACAGAAGACCTCAAGCAGTAGGAACAAGAGAATTTAAGGTAAGAGTCTCAAAATAAATCTTATGCACGTAAAAGTGTTCGGAATCCTCAGGCAAGTCAATAAGACATTACACTGCCATTAGTTCCCTGAGCATTAATCTGTATTTACCAAATTTCTAGGATCGAAACTACTGTCAGAATTTTAAGTTAAAGCACTCTTTTAAATAAAACGATTATAGAGAAAAACACACCCCATAAGATACTTCATGATCATGTACATCAAACAAACTAAAACGGATTAACAGAAGACAAAGAACTCACAAATAACACAGAATTCACAATTTTATTGCAGCATCCACAATACAAGAGTATTGGGTTAGCCGACTAAAAAGGAATGGCAGGGAACATACTGACTGCTTTTTCCTTTTCCTCAGAAAACAGCATCCAAATCCTCCAACACTATGTCAGCAAACTATGTGCCAGTTTTTGTAATGCTCCCGGTGAGTCATCTATTTGAGAGCATACTATGCAGTACAGATTAATGAGGTTAGTCTCGTCCCACATATATCATATTTATGCTTGTGACAGTTGGATGTTATTACAGTAGACAATGTATTTGAAAACCAACAAAAGCTCGAGAAGCAGCTCAAGGAGCTAAGTGCAGCTGAAGTAGATGGTATCATGGTGGATGTATGGTGGGGCATTGTAGAATTTAAGGGTCCTAAGCAATATAACTGGTCAGCATACAGGAGTTTATTTGAACTGATTAAAAGATGCAACTTGAAAATTCAAGCAATCATGTCATTTCACCAATGTGGAGGCAACATAGGCGACTCTGTTTATATTCCATTACCAAAATGGGTGCTTGAAATAGGAGAAAACGAACCTGATATATTCTATACAGACAAGTCAGGCAACAGAAACAATGAGTGTCTCTCTCTTGGAGTGGATAATCTACCTCTCTTCCAAGGTCGAACTGCTGTCCAGGTATACAATTTTCATCACTCCGACTAAAAAGCCATGTAAAAGGTCAGTCTGTTGCAAACTGTTACAACAATAACAAATCACTAGGATCCAGACATGTAAAACAAGTTATTTCAAGAAATTTTAAATCAATACACTTCCCTCTTTAACCAACCAAGGGTTGGATAAGATCCACACAATAAAAAATCCTACTCAGTTTTTATATAGAGATTCCAACTTCAAATCAGTTATTGAGATTTCAATGTTTTAGATGTACAGTGATTACATGACCAGTTTCAGAGAAAACATGTCAGATTTTTAGAAAATGGGACTATCATTGACATTGAAGTTGGGCTCGGTCCAGCAGGAGAGCTCAGGTACCCATCATATACAAAAACTCAGGGATGGGAATATCCTGGTATTGGAGAATTCCAGGTGACAATTTCATCCAATTGATACACATGAAGTAAAGAAAACCAATTACTGGTACTGATAACTTCTATGAACCCTAAAGAAATTATCATTCCGCAATGCAGTGCTATGATAAGTATCTAAGAGCAGATTTTTAAGTTGCTGCAACAAAAGTAGGGCATCATGAATGGGAGATGCCAGGTAATGCAGGCACATATATGGACACACCAGAAGTAACAGGCTTCTTCGGACTAGATAAAACATACCTCTCTGAGAAAGGGAAATTCTTCTTGACCTGGTACTCTGACAAATTGCTCTGCCATGGAGATCAGATCCTTGAGGAAGCTAACAAAGCTTTTCTAGGATGCAAAGTGAAGCTTGCAGCTAAAGTAATCCTCAATAATTATAAGAATAAAAGGCCCCACTTCCTCGTTGCATTCTAATCAAATCCCATTGTGTCCAATGTATTAACAGGTTGCTGGCATCCATTGGTGGTATCATGACAATACACATGCTGCAGAGCTAACTGCAGGATATTACAACATGGATAATAGAGATGGGTACACACCCATAGTCAGGATGTTCTCTAGGCACCATGCATGCTTGAATTTCACATGTCTAGAGATGAGAGATCAGGAACACCCAGCAACAGCTAAAAGTGGTCCTCAAAAATTAGTTCAACAGGTTAATTATGCAAGACCAGTGTTTTATAAGCAAACCTTTCCAATCTACTTTACCTTTCCAGGTTAGTTCATGTCTATAGTCCTTGATATGTTTGCATCAGGTTCTAAGTGCAGCCTGGAGAGAGAACATTGATGTTGCAGGAGAAAATGCACTCTCAAGATATGACCATGCAGGCTACAACCAAATCCTACTTAATGCTAGGCCAAATGGTAGCAGCAAAAACAATCCACCAAAATATAAGTTGTATGGATTCCCTTACCTTCGTTTATCTGATGAACTACAGGAGTGGAAGAACTTCAGGATATTTAAAACTTTCGTGAAGAAAATGCATGCTAATGAGGTAAGAGATCTCCATCTGTGCATATTAGACTTACCAAAATATGCCTAAAAGAAAACTATGCTCAAAAGTAATACTGCACCTTGGTTTCGTTGTTCTTCCTTTGCCTAGAATTTTATACCAGACTACATCAGCTTGGCACCCTTGGAGCAATCAACACCCAAGATTTTAATGGAGGAACTTCTGAGCACAACTAAACCTATTATGCCGGTTCCTTGGAATGACAAACCAGACATGAGTGTTGGTGATGCAATTTTTGATATATTAGATATCATCATAGACCAATTATTTTCCAGCTAAATTGAAGCAGTTACACATAGATATATTTGGCTCATAGTCATTCCTCCAAGGGTTATTTTATGTTTCTTCTTAATTTGGAGCACTTAAACTATGTACTTATTTCAGTACTGTGTTTAGCTTTACAATGTCAAATACATTTCTCATCTGCCAATGTCAGCTGAAGATTATCACATTTACAAGCTCAAACAAGGTTTGGAAATCACAAGTGAATCTGAAATCCCCAATACAGAAATATATTGGGGAAGAAAAATCCATCAACTATAACCTAGTAAAATAATTTAACAAAATAAATCATTCACTCCATTTGTTTTTCTTAGTCTTTCATTTCCCCTTCAAGACTCCATCTTTATTTTAGGTTGCTCAATACATATTATAATAAAGATAAAAATAAAAAAATAAAAATGAAAAAACAATAAATGGGAAGGATAGTATAATAAATTACATAATATCTGGAGACAAACAAAGTTGTAAGTTCCTCCTTCAAATTTTCCATTATGACATCCCAACATCAAAATCACTTAAATTTCAAAAAAAATTTCACCCAAAATTCTAATTTCAAACATCACCTAACCTGCAAAATAGTTCTCGATATCTCAAATTTTCATTCGTATTCGTATGTCTTGCAATTGTCACATATCTTCAATAATCCAACCATACCCACAGTAAGTTCCAGTGAGCTTCGAAATCATTAAAGACGAAGCTGTAACAGTGTGATAAGGCTGCATCGTCTCCAAGAACGCGCTTAACTCCACTGGACGCCTTCAAATAGTAAACAAAAAAGGAAAACAAAAAAAAAAAAAAAATCAATCATAATCACATTAAAAAACCACTCTAATATCCTCTCGTAGGCAGGGGACATAAGAATCCGCAGACATACCTAAAGATTCGATGAGAAAGGGATTTTGGCGAAGAAGGAGAGCGGAAAGGGGAAGTCGAAGGTTTCCCCCGTGAAGCGAATCTCCAGCCATTTTTGCTGAGAGAAGATGATCGGAGAAAGGAACGGGCTGCGGCGGAAGCAATACCGACCACCATTACTTTGCGGCGGAAACAAAAAATTTATTATTGAAACCTGTTTTACCGAAAGGGTTTTCAGGATGACATCGCATTCATACTTTGCGTCGTGTTTGGAAGGCGTTTTTAAATTACTCCTCATATTTTATAATAATTAATAAATTTAGTTTCAAATATATTTACTTTTTCACAAACTGTCCAAAAAATTTTAAAGTTCCAAATTTTAACAATAAATCTATTTTACAGATTTTTTCAAAAAATATAAAAACTTAATTGTTTTTATATCTTCTTAATTAAAGAAAAAGAAAAATGTCATCACAAATTAGAAGAAAAAAAATATATTTAAACAAAAAAATAAATATATTTTTATATATAAAATTAAAAAATAAAAATAAAAAATTTAATTAGAAAAATAAACAATATAAAAAGAGTAACGCATGACTTGTTTATAAACCTTGCTTAACAAGTGCAAAACAGAGTTGACTTTCTTTTCTAAAAGACCAAAGATCAATTTTTATTCTTAGAAGAATCTCTCATATCCCAAATTTATGAGACGTACATCCATAGAAGGTTGGATTATTTCAATTTCCATGTTCGGAATTCTTCCGGTCGCCGTCTTTGTTTCTCCTCTTCGGTTTAAAACTCGTTCTGTACTTGTTTCAACGGTATCAAGAAACGATTTTGTCTCATGCTTACATATGATTTATATAGTGTCTTCTCAAATACAAAAACTGTTTCAGTTTCTGCTGATCCAGTCAGTTCCTGGAATTTAGTCTTGAAATTCAGAGGCAAAACTGGTTTAGGATGATGATGTTGACTAAAGATGGCGATATTGGACGGTGAAGATGAATTGTGAGAAGTTGTTTGATAGACATTTTGATAATCGTGTGCCCATATCTTAACAATAATAGTGTATTTGTTGCGTCAATTTCTTCTTCCGAATACATATATGCACACGTATTTTTTTAGCAATTTCATAATCGTGCCCATATCACTTGGGTGACAAGTATCACCAAACACTTAATACTGGGTGACAAGTGTTATATTTATTGTTTATCCTTATCTCTTATTCATCTCTATAAATAGAGGGATCTATGCCTTTTTCTAGATACAACCAACAACCAACAATCAACAACCAACAAGAAATCTCATAATAATATTCTCTCTATTCTCTACAAATCTCATTTACTTTTCATCTTGCTTATTTTATTATTTTCATATAATTTCACAATACGTTATTAGCAGCACGAGTTTCTTGCTTATTTTATTATTTTCATATAATTTTACAATACGTTATCAGCAAAACGCGTTTCTATCATCGGGTAAAGTATTTTTGAAGTTTATTTGAAGACCAAACAAGTACATTTCTACAGGTACATTTTCTATTATTATGGCAAATCTTACTAAGCTCGAATTTGTGGCTGTCATCGGAAAGAACTACTTATTATGCACACTAGATGCTGAAATGCATCTTGCTGTATTGGGTCTAGCGGACACCGTTGTGCTAAATAATGTGTCATCAACACAAGATCGTGCCAAAACTATAATATTTCTTCATCATCATCTTCATGAGGATTTGAAAAATATCTTACCGTGAAAGATCCTATTGTTTTGTGGGGAAATTTGAAAGAAAGATTCGACCACTAGAAGATGGTCGTTCTTTCAAAAGCACGGTATGACTGGCTGCACCTGAAGTTGCAAGATTTTAAATCCGTGAGTGAGTATAACTCCGTAATGTTTAAAATAGTTTCACAGTTGAAACTATGTGGAGTTGATATAACTGATGATGATATGTTGGAGAAAACATACTCCACTTGTCATGCCACGAATATTGTCCTGCAGCAACAATATCGTGAGAAAGGTTTTAAGAAATACTCTGAATTGATTTCTTGTCTTCTTGTTGCTGAACAAAATAATGAATTATTGATGAAAAATCACGAGACTCGACCTACTGGCTCTACTGAATTTTTGGGTGTGCTGTATATGTTCCAATTGAACCACCCCAACGGACAAAGATGGGTCCGCAAAGAAGATTGGAGATATATGTTGAGTATGACTTCTCGTCAATTATAAAGTATTTTGAACCTTTGACAAGGGATGTGTATACAACAAGATTTGTTGATTGTCATTTTGATGAAAATTTGTTTATCAAATTATGGGGAGAGAATAAATGGCATAAGATTGAACTTACGTGGAAAACATCTTTGAATCATTTAAATCCACACACAAATATGAGTGAACTTGAAGTTCAAAAGATTATACATTTGCAATAAATTGTAAATCAACTGTCAGATTCTTTTGCTGACTCCAGCAGAGTTACTAAATCGCATATTCCGGCTATAGATGTCCTATACGGATAGAAGTCCATGAATGACAGAAAGTTAATCCTATAGATGTTGAATAAAAAATGCCAGAAGCATGGTCGATCCCTTGGTTCCAAAAATAAAAATTCTAGAAAGAAAAGAGGATTAAATGATCCAAAAGATCATATTGATGAAACAGAAAAAGAAAATCAAGAGCCAACCGATGAAAAGATTCCAACTACAAACGATAAAGAGAATTTTGAAATCTCTATTAATTATACCACTTTGAATAAAAGTTGGGATCAAAAGAACGTTGTTATTCATAATGCTTTTGCATACAACGTAGCCCTTGATATTTTCAAGGACAATGAGGATTTAGATCCTTCATCAGTTGAAGAATGTCGACATAGAATTGATTTGCCTTCAATTGAAGTTTAAGTCCCTTGCGAAGAGAGAAGTTTTTGGACTTGTAGTCCAAATGCCAAATGGTATAAAACCTGTTAGCTATAAATGGGTGTTTGTGCGAAAACGAAATGAGAATAATGAAGTCGTAAGATATAAAGCACGACTCGTCGCACAAGGCTTTTCACAAAAGCCAGGAATTGATTATGATCAAACTTATTCACCCATTATTGATGCTATTACACTCTGATATCTTATAAGTTTGGCAGTTCATGAAAAGGTGGACATGCATCTAATAAATGTTGTTACAACATATCTTTATGGAAGCCTTGAAAATGAGATTTATATGAAAATCTCTGAAGGTTTCAAATTACCAAAGACTTCTAAAGACCCTCGTGAAAATTATTCTATAAAATTACAGAAGTCATTATATGGGCTTAAACAATCTGGATGGTATAATCGCCTTAGTGAATTCTTATTGAATTCAGGATATAAGAATGACCAAATATGTCCATGTGTTTTTATTAAGAAAATAAATTTTGGTTTTGTGATTCTTGCTATATATGTTGACGATATCAATCTCATCGAAACTCCAGAAGAGCTTCGAGAAGCTATAGATTGTTTGAAATGAGAATTTGAAGTTAAAGATTTTGGAAAAATTAAGTTTTGTCTTGGGCTTCAAATTGAACATATGAAATTGATGTGCTCCAAATTTGATAATGTGATAATCTTGCAGATATATTCACTAAAGCTCTTCCAACTGCAACCTTTGAGAAATTGAGATATAAAATTGGTTTGCGTCCGTTTAAAGATTTCGAGAGATCATTTCATCAGGGGGAGAAATCTACACATAAAGAATAGTGTACTCTTTTTCCTTCACTAGAGTTTTTTCCCACTGAGTTTTTATCTAGTAAGATTTTAACGAGGCATAATCTTTTTGTAATGGACATTCAAGGGGAATTGTTATGAATTCCGAAGATTTATTAAATTAGTGGATGTCCATCGTATAATCGTTATTATCCTTTAATCTCGAGATAATTACGTACTTTATGAAATGTGATAAGTATCATCTGATGTCTATTTTTAAAGTAACACATATCACCTAGTACTTATGACTACAATAGAATGACAAAGTAAAATGAACTAAAACAACATAATTTTGGTAATTCATAAAAATACATATATGCTAAATCAGAAGCTCTTGCCCTTTCCATTATCTCGTCTATGAATGTGTGATTTAGTGTTGGTTTGATTCATGGGAGGAAAGAAGAAATAAAGAAAGAATAGAAAATTTCAAATTATTAAATTTTGATATTTTTATTATTTTAATATAAATATTTTTATAATAAATTTTTTTAAAATGAGAGTTGAGTAACTATTGACCGCTAAAAATTAACAAAATGATGAAAGTTGTCAAGATTATAAAGATAAGACATAAAATAAAAATGGCCTTTTTTGGATGAAATGAAAATTAAAATCATGTCACAGGAGAAAGATTTCTCATTCTTTGTATGAATAGTATGAATCTAAATAAGAATTCTTGAACAACGAAACAACCAGTTCAGATATTTACAACCAATAACTACTGAATTCTCTTGCCGAAGTTACTGAATGGGTAAGTTGCCAATCCCTGAACAATAAAAATAAATTAAAAATGTTTAGAAATTTATAGTAAAAGAATTACAAGTTTTTTATTATTATTATTTAAGAGAAAAAGAATTACAGTAGACTTTAAAAAAAATCCAAATTCATTGTCCATGGAATAATGATAGTTGACCAAAAGTTCCCTATTTATTATAGATTTTGGACTCAATTTATTTTATTTCCTTTGAGAAATTATAACTATTAATCTAATTTGTCCTTTTTATCCAATTTTATTAAAATATTGTGAAGAATTAATTACTTTTGTCCCTAAACTTTTTAAAATTTACCACTTTGATATAATATATATATATATTATAATATATATATATATATATATATATATATATATATTTTGAGGAATTCTGCTTCTACAATGTTTCGAACTCATAACATTTTATGATTATAAGTGAGGCTGTTAGAATTACAACTTTTTTACTATTTGTTTTTATTGTTAATTGGTTCATATTTTTTTTAATTGTATAATATTTTTTAAAAAAATAAATTAAAACAATAAATTAGAGATAAAATTGTTGTGGCATGCGACTAGGAGCCTCACCATACTCAGTAATCGAAAACTTAGTATGGTCTATTGTACTAGATATATTATAAGTATTTAAAATTATTCTTATATACGGTTAGATATTCATATTGTAATATTTCATCTCTCATCGATAAAGGAAGTGAATGTGTAATGATATATAATGATAGACTTAGGTGCTCATAGTCAATTCAGGTATCCCTTTTGGTACAGTGAAGATAATATCAAGTAATTAATTACGAGTGCTACCAAACTCATAGTTATAACAAGAGTCTGCAGGTCTGGATCGTGAAAATTGGTATAAGAGTCTGCAGGTTTGTCGTCATAACTATATGAAGTAAGTGTTACACCCGAAGGTGGGACCCACCTCTCGAATATTAGGCCCATTAATTGCGGCATGAATCTGCAAATTTGTCGTCACACACACTTTTAATGTGAATGATATTTTACAAAAATCAATGAAATATTTCCATTTGCAAAAATTTCGATCCTATGGGATGACAAAAGGTTGCTTGCATTTTTAACTTCTAGATGTCTTAGGCAAGGGGACCCTTTGTCCCTTTACCAGTTTGTATTGTGCTTGGAGGTCTTTGGCCAAAATATTCAGCAAGCTGTAGAGGTGGGCGACTGGAAAGAATCAAAGTTGCCCGAGGAGGACCTGCAATATCCCATCTCTTCTTTGCGGATGACCTACTATTAGTAGGAGAGGAATCCCTCCGACAGGCAGCAGTCATGGAGAGAATACTAAGGGAGTTCTGCATGAAATCTGGGCAGAAGGTTAGCAGCGCCAAGTCAAAATTGTAGTTCTCCCCCAATACAAAGGAAAAATTAACTATTGCAATAAGCAGAATGGTGGGAATGCCTAGAACCTCAAATTTAGGAATGTATCTTGGGATACCAATACACCATGTGGATGTAAGGATAAGAGATTACCAATATCGGGTGTCAAAGATGAGGAGTAAATTGGAGAGTTGGAAGTAGAAACACCTCTCAAGGGGTGAAAAAATCCTCCTTATGTAGACGGTAACCAATACCATACCCCTTTATGCCATACAGACAACACTTATACACAAAGGGATCACCCATGAATTGGAAAGAATTAACCGGGTATTTCTACGAGAATACTAGATAGGGAACGGTATTGCCATCTAGTGTCATGAGAAACGGTTTGTATATCTAAAATTGATGGTGGTATGGGAGTACGTAATCCAAACCGACTTACTAATGGGATGTCTTAATAGGCTACACAATTTCTCTTTAGCCAATGATAAGAAAAATTTAGTAGCTTTTGCGAGGCTATGTTGGAGATTACTTCAAAAATCATAAGGTCTTTGGGCTAGAGTTTTAATAGCAAAGTATGGGGATCTTGGTAACCAGCGGGGACCTTCGAGTAGGGTAACTTCCTCTCACACATGGAAGAGTATCCTTCAGGGGTATGAAACCATGAAACCTGGACTGCATAACTTGAGTGCATATGTGAGTTAGATTCTTACATCTTCTAGAAAATTTACATCAAAATCAATGTGGCAGAAACTAATGATACAAGCATGACATATAGCAGGGGATTTGATGGACATCTGGAGTTTTAAAGGGCCCTTGAACCCTTCTTTCTCCTTGTGGTTGGCAAGGAGATTAAAACTGCTCACTATAAAATAATTGCAACGTAGGTAGATTGCGCCCTCAACTATCTATGCTCATTGTGGACTGAATGTCGAATCACATTTGGATGTCCTACGTGATTGCACTTACCCACAGCAAATTTGGAAGTTGTTAATCCCAACAGTGAGGCTACATAATATTTTTTGGAGTTGTACATTCGCTGAAGGGTGGATTTCTCTCAATCTTAGTCAGTATTTAGAGAGATTTGGTGATTATTGTAATTGGTCTTACATCTTTAGAAAATCTGTGCATACCCTTTGGAGGACCAACAACTTAAATCTTTATCAGTCTAGGAAGGGTAGGAAACCGCCAATCTTCCTCGCCAATCTTATTTTGGATAAAACTTTATGTTGCTTTTTGTGGAGGACCCAAAACTTAAATCTTTATCAGTTCGGGGAGGATAGACAGCTGCCAATCCGCTTCGCCATTCTTAGTTTGGATAAAACATTATGCTATTTTCTATTTGGGGCAATGATGTCAACCCATAGCGGTTAGTTGTTGTTTAACGATATTTTGTACAAGTGTTTCAATTTTATTGTACACTTTTTGTTCACTTATAGTAATATATACATATATATATATATATATGATTCTGGTTAAAAAAAAAGAAATCAATAAAATATTTATTGAGGCCGAGTAGGTCCTTATTCTGACCTATATATTTTTTAAGAATTACATTTTATATATATGAATACAAATTACATTGCATAATTTCACTTAAAGGAGCACCCAATCAAATTTGCATTAAGTTATCGAAAACCAATCTTATTTATTATACACCAAAAGATAAAATGGTATATGAAATAATGACTAAAAATGATTCCCGCCATTTTTATTTACCTTCCTTTTCTCTAAAAAATATTAATGCTTTTATAATTAATACTCATTAATTATTTATATCTACAAATTTTATCACGCATTTTTCAAAAAAAACAAATGAACGTGTTTTGAATCTGATTTAATCAAGTTCAAAGTGATTATATAAATATATATATATATATATATATATATATTATAGATATTCAAATGGTAACATGAATTTGAAATATGGTAGATACAAAAATATTATAAATTTTAAAAAATAATAAAAAAACCTTAAAAGTTTGATTTTGACAACATAAATACAAAACAAAATTATGTCCTTTATTTATTAATTTCTTTTTTAATACAAAATACGTATTTATGGTGATTGCGCCCTCAGCTATCTATGCTCTCTGTGGACTGAATGTCGAATCACATTTGGATGTCCTACGTGATTGCACTTACCCACAGCAAATTTGGAAGTTGTTAATCCCAACAGTGAGGCTACATAATATTTTTTGGAGTTGTACATTCGCTGAAGGGTGGATTTCTCTCAATCTTAGTCAATATTTAGAGAGATTTGGTGATTATTGTAATTGGTCTTACATCTTTAGAAAACCTGTGCATACCCTTTGGAGGACCAACAACTTAAATCTTTATCAGTCCAGGAAGGGTAGGAAACCGCCAATCTTCCTCGCCATTCTTATTTTGGATAAAACTTTATGTTGCTTTTTGTGGAAGACCCAAAACTTAAATCTTTATCAGTTCGGGGAGGATAGACAGCTGCCAATCCTCCTCGCCATTCTTAGTTTGGATAAAACATTATGCTATTTTCTATTTGGGGCAATGATGTCAACCCATAACGGTTAGTTGTTGTTTAGCAACATTTTGTACAAGTATTTCAATTTGATTGTACACTTTTTGTTCACTTATAGTAATATATATATATATATATATATGATTCCGGTTTAAAAAAAATCAATAAAATATTTATTGAGGCCGAGTAGGTCCTTATTCTGACCTATATATTTTTTAAGAATTACATTTTATATATATGAATACAATTTCATTGCATAATTTCACTTAAAGGAGCACCCAATCAAATTTGCATTAAGTTATCGAAAACCAATCTAATCTTATTTATTATACACCAAAAGATAAAATGGTACATGAAATAATGACTAAAAATGATTCCCTCCATTTTTATTTACCTTCTTTTTCTCTAAAAAAATATTAATGCTTTTATAATTAATACTCATTAATTATTTATATCTACAAATTTTATCACGCGTTTTTCAAAAAAACAAATGAACGTGTTTTGAATCTGATTTAATCAGGTTCAAAGTGATTAATATATATATATATATATATATATATATAATATATATATATAATATATATATATTGAGAGGTACAAAAATACCCTCACGCTGACAAGACAAGTACACTAAGCACTCGGGACCCACCGAGCTTACGTGTCAGCCACCTGGCATGGCCAGACATGCCCCACCACGCTGGCACTCCTAGCACTACCAGACGTGATCAATTACTCTTCCAACGGTCACCTTTGACCGTATAACGGATTGAAGTCAAAGATCCCCATAACAACCTCCTAAAAAGGGGGGATCTCATATCTTCCCACTAAAGTCCGGTAACCACTACCCAATCACCCAACTACGTGACAAAGTTGGCTAAATCCTATAAATACCACCCCCGTACAGGTAACGAGGGTAAGGCCAGATTACATTACTAATCCCTCTCTCTCAATTCTCTATCTCACAATCACATCCCTGACCTATCTTACGGTCACATCACTGACTCATCTCATAGTCACATCTCTGACTTAACCATCGGAGGGTTCTACCGGAGACCTCCCACCCTCCGGTTAGACTTCACTGTTTTGCAGGCATAAAGTTGCAAGACAGAGATCTTTTTACGACACACCGACAACTAAAACACGAGAATTGACAAAGAGAGGACATCAAATGATGTCGGTTCCTCGACACGTGGCATTAGACTCCCGCGGTCTGAGCCGTCAGACTAGGGGCCAGAACACAAAACCACTTCGCTCCATCAGCGAAGTGGGAGAGAGCCTGCTTGGAAACACTTCCACCACGACTCCGCACCATGGTTAGCAAACAAGCAGGGGTCAAACCGCCACCACAAAGAATCCACTTCGCTCCATCAGCGAAGTAGCGAAGTAGGCGAGTTTTCAAGGAATTTTTGGATTCTGACAAAGCACAATATCTTTTGGGGTCAACTCTTTATTATGGCTTGCATGGTGCCAGTTCTCGAAGCAGTGATCAAGTCGGTCAATCATCTGCATCTTCCAGCACGGGTGCGATTCATATTCCAGATCCCCATTTACGTAAAGAAGATGATCTGATGCTTACGGAGTTGTGCATTGAGCAGTATAATATACGTTATGAGTACAGATTCTCATTACTGACCCGGATCAGATATGCCCCTGCATTTCGTTCTCCTAGAATATAATGCCCAAACGGACTAATCAAGATTCTTTGGGACAGAAGAGACTCAAGATTGCGTAAAACATACTGAAGTGCCTCATGGTCTTGTTCCCTGAGAACACACTGATTAGAGGAACAGCTAGAACCAAGCAAATTCCGAGGAAGAGAAAAAGTCAAATTGCCTCAGCTGTCGAGGTTGCTCTCAGATCTGCTGATTTCAAGGATTACTCTTCACAGACGCAACAGTCCTTATCTTGTTGGAATCCTGACTGCATTGGCTTTAACCTCATTGAATATCTTTGGTGTTATATATGCCAAAAGGAAAGGCCTGGGGCGGTCCTAGTCTTTATGACTGGCTAGGATGACATGAATTCTCTGAAAGAAAAGCTTGAAGCTCATCCTATCTTGGGAGAAACAAGCCAGGTTCTTTTGTTGGCATGCCATGGTTCAATGGCTAATTCTGAGCAGAAGTTAATATTTGAGAAGCCTGAAGATGGAATTCGGAAGATTATGTTAACCACTAATGTTGCTGAAACAAGTATCACAATTAATGATGTTGTGTTTGTCATTGACTGTGGGAAGGCAAAAGAGACGTCAAATGATGCACTCAACAACACTCCTGGCTTGCTTCCTTCTTGGATATCTAAGGTTTCAGCTCAACAGAGAAGAGGAAGAGCTGGACGTGTACAACCAGGAGATTGCTACAATCTCTATCCTAGAAGTATATACGATGCCTTTACAGAGTATCAATTGCCAGAGATTTTGAGGACGCCTTTGCAATCTCTTTGTTTACAGATTAAAAGTCTAGAACTTGGAAGCGTTTCAGAGTTCTTATCTAGGGCTTTACAGTCACCTGAGTTATTAGCGATGCAAAATGCAATTGAGTGTCTGAAGATTATTGAGGCTTTAGATGAGAAGGAAAATTTGACCATCTTAGGGCGCTACCTAACGGTGCTTCCAGTGGAGGCAGCCAAGATAAGCACTATCAGCCACGGTTAGGATCATATATCCAAGCTGTGTTGTCTCCAATGAATCACGCTTATCATTAACAAATACTACTTCGATGGTGAACGAAAGTTAAAGTATGGCACAACTGAGACAGGAGAACCAATCTGATGGGAAGAGAAGTGATCAATACTTAACAAATGCCACGTCCATTTGTTACAGTAATAATAGTCTTCAGAATGAAGACTCCATGCTGCCCTTTGATGTGCCGTCTTGACAAACTGTGTCATCAATAGGCATTAAACAGCAGAAGCAAGCTACAATTCATGAACCATTCAGTTATTTTCCAAGCGACATCCAAAGCATAAATTCAGATTACATTCATCAATCAGATCAAAACTCAGTATATCCAGTTCTCTCTTCTCTTAAAACTGGAAATAATGGCTTCACATCTGTTTCCTCCAAGGAATCGTATTCATCGAATCAGGCGCTTTCTGCAGACAGCTCACGTGGTCCTCCATTTCAGGTTACTCCTTTCGTACCTAATGAGAAGAGGGAAACCATACATCATCAACAAGTTTTTCTGTCCCCCTTCAGTAGAGAACCTGAAAATATGGACATGCGGGTTCAGGTTCCTTTGTGTGATCCACTTTCCATAGAGAAAAATGCCCAACATTCTGGAACCAAATTTGAAGTCCATGGTGATTCAGAATGTGTTCCTGGAGAAGTTGGTTCCTCCACTATACATGAGAACTCTTCTGTGAGTTCTGTTTTAGATGAAATTTCACTTGAAGCAGCAAGTTTTTGTCAACTTCAACACGTCATCAGTTGGATCAGTTTCTGGAATTTTTTGGAGATTGAAATTCTGTTCTTTGCAATACAATATATTAACATCTGCCATCTGGGACTCCATAGAAGTACCAACTATAGTCAGACTTTCCCAATTAAAGCTGAATAAGAATCAGAAGATGTGATTGCACGGCTGCAAATTACATCAGAACCCACATTCTTAGTGACTGAATACTTGTGCTCTTGAACTAAGGAAGTACTCTCAACCAAAGACTGCACTAACTCATTTTCAAGAGCTTTTCCAACAACTGTCCTATTGTCAAAACATTCATTCTGCAACTCAAGAGGCACTGCATTTTTATACAAGCTGGAGTGTCAAAATCTGCATTCTCAAGGTTCATCACTAGAAGATTCAAATATATCATCATGCTCCTCAGCCTTCTGTGAAGCACAGTATGCAACCAAAGCTTTTGGCTGCAGATGGTGATTCAGGGATGCCATAATAAGATTCTAAAAATGCATGATATACGAAGGCATACTATACAAGGAAAATGAATATCTTCATTGAATTGCAACTGCATACCTGAACAACAAATCCCAAAGAAGGAGAAGGCATTCGCAGCCCTGATGGTCTCATTCACAGAAACAGTCTGCATTGCTTACTGCTACTAGTTGTGGAGGTGTCTTGTGGATGCCATAAACTTTGAGGATCCAGCTAGGCAGTCAGGGAGAGGTATAGCAATGAATGGACCTGATGCAACTGGAATCCAATTGGGAGATCCCAGCAAAGCCACACGTAGATATCTTTTGGATCTAACCAAAAAAAAAACTTCTGGCAACCCACAAGGACAACATGCTGCAAGTAATATTCAGTCTCCTTCCTCCCCAACGATGGTTGGCTCTCCCTCAAATTCCTTAATCTCAAAGGGTACAAGTGGAAGTCCTAGAATAACTTCAGCTTCTGCCTGTAGCAAAACTGGTCAGGCTTCTTCATTGTCCACGCAGCAGGCAAAAAGTTCATCTGTTCCTGGTCAGAAGTCATCCCCTGTGGGTGGTCGGAATGCTTCATCTATTCTTGGAAACCCTCATAGTACTTCTAGTACAGCCTGTTTTGGAGTCAACCATGGATATGAAGAAAGTAAAACAAAACTGTACCATTCTTCATGTGGAAGCATTCAATTCAAAGAAGAAAAGAAGTGGGGTCTTAGTAGAGAAAGATATAGACAACACAATCCATGTCCACTGGAAAGGAGCTGCTGAAATGATACTAGCCATATGCTCATATTATTACAATCTTGACGGAGGGCTAAAAATTCTAGATGATAACGAGAAGCAGCAGCGGCAGCAGCAATCTCTCAAGCAGTCAGCACGAATCAATTTTGACTGTTGTCCAACTGCAGCTCTTGATTCTTCTGCACAACCTCTTAGCCGTGACAAAATCAATGAGCCCTTTACATCCATGATCTGATCACTTTCCTTAATATGGAAAGTTACAACATCTTTCCTTCTCAAACTCAGCAGCTTGCTGAGTTCAGACGCTACCATATGCCTTACATTCATAATTCAGCCCATCTGCAACACCTTGAAGTAGCTCTTTCAAAGTCATCAACTCTGATAAGACTGGAATGCTGGATAATTGAGGGAACTCACGCATATGCTGCCTTAAAACAAAGTATTTTGGAGCACGATCTCTTCCAAGATCTCCACAACTTTATCAAAATGCAAAGAGGAATTCTCTTTCTCTCTTTCCAAGAATAGTACAAGAGCAGCAAATACTTGAGGACAACAAGCTTGATGCTGGAAGGGGATATCTCAGTCAGCATTTTTACAAAAATATGGTTATTTCATCTTTGACCGCTTCACTGCGATTTGATGGTGCTCTGAATGTGGATGTCAATGAGTTCCAAACCAATTTGGTCCCTTACCCAAGAATCCACTTTATGCTTTCCTCATATGCACCTGTTATCTCCGCAGAGAAGGCATATCACGAACAACTTTCTGTCTCTGAGATCACCAATACTGCATTCGAGCCTTCTTCTATGATGGTTAAATGCGGCCCTCGCCATGGAAAGTACATGGCCTGCTGCCTGATGTACCGAGGTGATGTTGTCCCTAAGGATGTGAATACTGCTGTAGCAACCATCAAGACCAAGAGAACCATTCAATTTGTGGATTGGTGTCCAACTGGTTTCAAGTGCAGCATCAACTACCAGCCACCCACTTTTGTCCCTGGTAGGGACTTGGCCAAGGTTCAGAGAGCTGTTAAGGCAAGTTTTGGATTCAATGAATTAGTCTTCAAAACACAAGGAAGGTTCAACCTCGAGAGCTTGTCTTTTCCCTTCAATTCATAAGCTCTCATGCTCACCATTCCCCGAAGTCAACAAGTCCATACTGCAGTGATTAGCCACTCCCTCTTCTACAAAATGAGGAGCGAGCCTAGATATGGCTATATGGAAGAAATCTACTGAATTGTAACTTTGTTTTGAGCAGCAAAGCATATGAACAAGGGACTCAGGCCTCCAGATAAGAGCTGTGCAGCTTTCAGCAATCCTAACATATGCACTGCCGCTCCTGGCTTCTTGCTTCTAGCAATGATTGGGGAAAGATATTGCAGCTGTCGATCTGTCAATATCATTTAAACAACCAGAATATAACGACTGAAGGCATGCACCCAATGATGAATCATAAGCTGCACTTCTGACAGTAAACCACAATCTGGATACTCAACCTGTTTTCGCCATCTATAAAGTATTCCGAGTAAATCCGGGAGTTATTTTTTATCAACAAAGGGCACTCCGAGATATACTCACTCCAGGCTACGCCTCCTCGCTAGGGTCACACCTCTTCGGGGTGTTACGCCCACTTCGCCAGGGTCACACCTCTTCGGGGTGTTATGCCCACTTCGTGTTACTTACACCCACTCCGGGTCGCTCGCGCCCACTCCGGGTTGCTCACGCCCACTTCGGGTTGCTTACACCCTCTTGGGTAACTCTCACTGCAGATTACGCCCTCTTGGGTTACATCTCATCAGGTTACATGCCCTCGGCTCACACCTACTCGGAAACTGTTACCGACAAAACAAGCAGCCCGGAGAACAATGGATTTCTAGTACCGTCGAAGCAAATGAGCCTTTGACTCATCCACTTCGACGAGGGGCCACTGAGAGGTACAAAAATACCCTCACGCTGACAAGACAAGTACACTAAGCACTCGGGACCCACCGAGCTTACGTGTCAGCCACCTGGCATGGCCAGACATGCCCCACCACGCTGGCACTCCTAGCACTACCAGACGTGATCAATTACTCTTCCAACGGTCACCTTTGACCGTATAACGGATTGAAGTCAAAGATCCCCATAACAACCTCCTAAAAAGGGGGGATCTCATATCTTCCCACTAAAGTCCGGTAACCACTACCCAATCACCCAACTACGTGACAAAGTTGGCTAAATCCTATAAATACCACCCCCGTACAGGTAACGAGGGTAAGGCCAGATTACATTACTAATCCCTCTCTCTCAATTCTCTATCTCACAGTCACATCCCTGACATATCTTACGGTCACATCACTGACTCATCTCATAGTCACATCTCTGACTTAACCATCGGAGGGTTCTACCGGAGACCTCCCACCCTCCGGTTAGACTTCACTGTTTTGCAGGCCTAAAGTTGCAAGACATAGATCTTTTTACGACACACCGACAACTAAAACACGAGCATTGACAGAGAGAGGACATCAAACGACGCCGATTCCTCGACACGTGGCATTAGACCGATTTTTGCCGAATCAATATATATATATATATATATATATATATATATATATATATATATATTATAGAAATTCAAATGGTAACGTGAATTTGAGATATGGTAGAAACAAAAATATTTTAAAATTTAAAAAATAAAAAAAAAAGCTTAAAAGTTTGATTTTGACAACATAAATACAAAAGAAAATTATGTCCTTTATTTATTTATTTCTTTTTTAATACAAAATACGTATTTATGGTGTCATCTCTTACGTCAAAACACTCCCAAATATAAAAACAAAATGACATTTACAATTTTTTCTTCATCTTCTTCTGAACTATAAGAAGTAAGTGTTACACCCGAAGGTGGGAGCAACTTTTAAGATCCTAGGCCCATTAATGCAGCACCAATATGCAGATTGGTTGTCCGAACTATAAGAAGTAAGTGTTACACCCGAACATGGGAGCCACCACTAGAATCCTAGGCCCATTAATGCAGCACGAATCTGCAAATTGGTCGTCCGAACTATAGGAAGTAATTGTTACACTCAAAGGTGGGAGCCACCTCTAGAATCTTAGGCCTATTAATGCGGCACGAATCTGCAGATCTAGACTGCGATATATATATACACACACTTTTAATGTGAAATGATATATAACAAAAATCAATGAAATATTTCCATTTGTAAAAATTTCGATTCTATGGGATGGCTACATAATATTTTTTGGAGTTGTACATTCGCTGAAGGGTGGATTTCTCTCAATCTTAGTCAGTATTTAGAGAGATTTGGTGATTATTGTAATTGGTCTTACATCTTTAGAAAATCTGTGCATACCCTTTGGAGGACCAACAACTTAAATCTTTATCAGTCCAGGAAGAGTAGAAACCGCCAATCTTCCTCGTCATTCTTATTTTTGGATAAAACTTTATGTTGCTTTTTGTGGAGGACCCAAAACTTAAATCTTTATCAGTTCGGGGAGGATAGACAGCTGCCAATCCGCCTCGCCATTCTTAGTTTGGATAAAACATTATGCTATTTTCTATTTGGGGCAATGATGTCAACCCATAGCGGTTAGTTGTTGTTTAGCAACATTTTGTACAAGTATTTCAATTTGATTGTACACTTTTTGTTCACTTATAGTAATATATATATATATATATGATTCCGGTTTAAAAAAAAGAAATCAATAAAATATTTATTGAGGCCGAGTAGGTCCTTATTCTGACCTATATATTTTTTAAGAATTACATTTTATATATATGAATACAAATTTCATTGCATAATTTCACTTAAAGGAGCACCCAATCAAATTTGCATTAAGTTATCGAAAACCAATCTAATCTTATTTATTATACACCAAAAGATAAAATGGTACATGAAATAATGACTAAAAATGATTCCCTCCATTTTTATTTACCTTCCTTTTCTCTAATATTAATGCTTTTATAATTAATACTCATTAATTATTTATATCTACAAATTTTATTACGCGTTTTTCAAAAAAACAAATGAACTTGTTTTGAATCTGATTTAATCAGGTTCAAAGTGATTATAAATATATATATATATATATATTATAGAAATTCAAATGGTAATATGAATTTGAGATATGGTTGAAACAAAAATATTTTAAATTTTAAAAAGTAATAAAAAAACCTTAAAAGTTTGATTTTGACAACATAAATACAAAAGAAAATTATGTCCTTTATTTATTTATTTCTTTTTTAATACAAAATACGTATTTATGGTGATTCAAACCTCAGCTATCTATGCTCTATGTGGACTGAATGTCGAATCACATTTGGATGTCCTACGTGATTGCACTTACCCACAGCAAATTTGGAAGTTGTTAATCCCAACAGTAAGGCTACATAATATTTTTTGGAGTTGTACAATCGCTGAAGGGTGGATTTCTCTCAATCTTAGTCAGTATTTAGAGAGATTTGGTGATTATTGTAATTGGTCTTACATCTTTAGAAAATCTGTGCATACCCTTTGGAGGACCAACAACTTAAATCTTTATCAGTCCAGGAAGGGTAGGAAACCGCCAATCTTCCTCGTCATTCTTATTTTGGATAAAACTTTATGTTGCTTTTTGTGGAGGACCCAAAACTTAAATCATTATCAGTTCGGGGAGGATAGACAGTTGCCAATCCGCCTCGCCTTTCTTAGTTTGGATAAAACATTATGCTATTTTCTATTTGGGGCAATGATGTCAACCCATAGCGGTTAGTTGTTGTTTAGCGACATTTTATACAAGTGTTTCAATTTGATTGTACACTTTTTGTTCACTTATAGTAATATATATATGATTCCGATTTAAAAAAAAAGAAATCAATAAAATATTTATTGAGGCCGAGTAGGTCCTTATTCTGACCTATATATTTTTTAAGAATTACATGTTATATATATGAATACAAATTTCATTGCATAATTTCACTTAAAGGAGCACCCAATCAAATTTGCATTAAGTTATCGAAAATCAATCTTATTTATTATACACCAAAAGATAAAATGGTACATGAAATAATGACTAAAAATGATTCCCTCCATTTTTATTTACCTTCCTTTTCTCTAAAACAATATTAATGCTTTTATAATTAATACTGATTAATTATTTATATCTACAAATTTTGTCATGGGTTTTTAAAAAAAACAAATGAACGTGTTTTCAATTTGATTTAATCAGGTTCAAAGTGATTATAAATAAATAAATAAATAAAATAAATAAATATATATATATAATATATATATATATATATATATAATATATTATAGAAATTCAAATGGTAACATGAATTTGAGATATGGTAGAAACAAAAATATTTTAAATTTTAAAAAATAATAAAAAAACCCTAAAAGTTTGATTTTGACAACATAAATACAAAACAAAATTATGTCTTTTATTTATTTATTTCTTTTTTAATACAAAATACGTATTTATGGTGATTGCTCCCTCAGCTATCTATGCTCTCTGTGGACTGAATGTCGAATCACATTTGGATGTCCTACGTGATTGCACTTACCCACAGCAAATTTGGAAGTTGTTAATCCCAACAGTGAGGCTACATAATATTTTTTGGAGTTGTACATTCGCTGAAGGGTGGATTTCTCTCAATCTTAGTCAGTATTTAGAGAGATTTGGTGATTATTGTAATTGGTCTTACATCTTTAGAAAATCTGTGCATACCCTTTGGAGGACCAACAACTTAAATCTTTATCAGTCCAGGAAGGGTAGGAAACCGCCAATCTTCCTCGTCATTCTTATTTTGGATAAAACTTTATGTTGCTTTTTGTGGAGGACCCAAAACTTAAATCATTATCAGTTTGGGGAGGATAGACAGTTGCCAATCCGCCTCGCCTTTCTTAGTTTGGATAAAACATTATGCTATTTTCTATTTGGGGCAATGATGTCAACCCATAGCGGTTAGTTGTTGTTTAGCGACATTTTATACAAGTGTTTCAATTTGATTGTACACTTTTTGTTCACTTATAGTAATATATATATGATTCCGATTTAAAAAAAAAGAAATCAATAAAATATTTATTGAGGCCGAGTAGGTCCTTATTCTGACCTATATATTTTTTAAGAATTACATGTTATATATATGAATACAAATTTCATTGCATAATTTCACTTAAAGGAGCACCCAATCAAATTTGCATTAAGTTATCGAAAATCAATCTTATTTATTATACACCAAAAGATAAAATGGTACATGAAATAATGACTAAAAATGATTCCCTCCATTTTTATTTACCTTCCTTTTCTCTAAAACAATATTAATGCTTTTATAATTAATACTGATTAATTATTTATATCTACAAATTTTATCATGGGTTTTTAAAAAAAACAAATGAACGTGTTTTCAATTTGATTTAATCAGGTTCAAAGTGATTATAAATATATACATATATATATATATATTATATATATATATATATATAGATATATATTATATATATTATAGAAATATATAATAGAAATTCAAATCGTAACATGAATTTGAGATATGGTAGAAACAAAAATATTTTAAATTTTAAAAAATAATAAAAAAACCCTAAAAGTTTGATTTTGACAACATAAATACAAAACAAAATTATGTCTTTTATTTATTTATTTCTTTTTTAATACAAAATACGTATTTATGGTGATTGCTCCCTCAGCTATCTATGCTCTCTGTGGACTGAATGTCGAATCACATTTGGATGTCCTACGTGATTGCACTTACCCACAACAAATTTGGAAGTTGTTAATCCCAACAGTGAGGCTACATAATATTTTTTGGAGTTGTACATTCGCTGAAGGGTGGATTTCTCTCAATCTTAGTCAGTATTTAGAGAGATTTGGTGATTATTGTAATTGGTCTTACATCTTTAGAAAACATGTGCATACCCTTTGGAGGACCAACAACTTAAATCTTTATCAGTCCAGGAAGGGTAGGAAACCGCCAATCTTCCTCGCCATTCTTATTTTGGATAAAACTTTATGTTGCTTTTTGTGGAGGACCCAAAACTTAAATCTTTATCAGTTCGGGGAGGATAGACAGCTGCCAATCCGCCTCGCCATTCTTAGTTTGGATAAAACATTATGCTATTTTCTATTTGGGGCAATGATGTCAACCCATAGCGGTTAGTTGTTGTTTAGCGACATTTTGTACAAGTGTTTCAATTTGATTGTACACTTTTTGTTCACTTATAGTAATATATATATGATTCCGGTTTAAAAACAAAGAAATCAATAAAATATTTATTGAGGCCGAGTAGGTCCTTATTCTGACCTATATATTTTTTAAGAATTACATGTTATATATATGAATACAAATTTCATTGCATAATTTCACTTAAAGGAGCACCCAATCAAATTTGCATTAAGTTATCGAAAATCAATCTTATTTATTATACACCAAAAGATAAAACGGTACATGAAATAATGACTAAAAATGATTCCCTCCATTTTTATTTACCTTCCTTTTCTCTAAAACAATATTAATGCTTTTATAATTAATACTGATTAATTATTTATATCTACAAATTTTATCATGGGTTTTTAAAAAAACAAATGAACGTGTTTTCAATTTGATTTAATCAGGTTCAAAGTGATTATAAATATATATATATATATATATATATATATATTATAGAAATTCAAATGGTAACATGAATTGAGATATGGAGAAACAAAAATATTTTAAATTTTAAAAAATAATAAAAAACCTAATAGTTTGATTTTGACAACATAAATACAAACAAAAATTATGTCCTTTATTTATTTATTTCTTTTTAATCAAAATACGTATTTATGGTGATTGCTCCCTCAACTATCTATGCTCTCTGTGGACTGAATGTCGAATCACATTTGGATGTCCTACGTGATTGCACTTACCCACAGCAATTTGGAAGTTGTTAATCCCAACAGTGAGGCTACATAATATTTTTGGAGTTGTACATTCGCTGAAGGGTGGATTCTCTCAATCTTAGTCATATTTAGAGAGATTTGGTGATTATTGTAATTGGTCTTACATCTTTAGAAAAACATGTGCATACCCTTTGGAGGACCAACAACTTAAATCTTTATCAGTCCAGGAAGGGTAGGAAACCGCCAATCTTCCTCGCCATTCTTATTTTGGATAAAACTTTATGTTGCTTTTTGTGGAGGACCCAAAACTTAAATCTTTATCAGTTCGGGGAGGACAGACAGCTGCCAATCCGCCTCGCCATTCTTAGTTTGGATAAAACATTATGCTATTTTCTATTTGGGGCAATGATGTCAACCCATAGCGGTTAGTTGTTGTTTAGCGACATTTTGTACAAGTGTTTCAATTTGATTGTACACTTTTTGTTCACTTATAGTAATATATATATGATTCCGGTTTTAAAAAAAAGAAATCAATAAAATATTTATTGAGGCCGAGTAGATCCTTATTCTGACCTATATATTTTTTAAGAATTACATTTTATATATATGAATACAAATTTCATTGCATAATTTCACTTAAAGGAGCACCCAATCAAATTTGCATTAAGTTATCGAAAACCAATCTTATTTATTATACACCAAAAGATAAAATGGTACATGAAATAATGACTAAAAATGATTCCCTTCATTTTTATTTACCTTCCTTTTCTCTAAAAAATATTAATGCTTTTATAATTAATACTCATTAATTATTTATATCTACAAATTTTATCATGTGTTTATCAAAAAAACAAATGAATGAACGTGTTTTCAATTTGATTTAATCAGGTTCAAAGTGATTATAAATAAATAATATATATATATATATATATATATATATATATATTATATAAATTCAAATGGTAACATGAATTTGAGATATGGTAGAAACAAAAATATTTTAAATTTTAAAAAATAAAAAAAAAACCTTAAAAGTTTGATTTTGACAACATAAATACAAAACAAAATTATGTCCTTTATTTATTTATTTCTTTTTTAATACAAAATACGTATTTATGGTGATTGCTCCCTCAACTATCTATGCTCTCTGTGGACTGAATGTCGAATCACATTTGGATGTCCTACGTGATTGCACTTACCCACAGCAAATTTGGAAGTTGTTAATCCCAACAGTGAGGCTACATAATATTTTTTGGAGTTGTATATTCGCTGAAGGGTGGATTTTTCTCAATCTTAGTCAGCATTTAGAGAGATTTGGTGATTATTGTAATTGGTCTTACATCTTTAGAAAATCTGTGCATACCCTTTGGAGGACCAACAACTTAAATCTTTATCAGTCCAGGAAGGGTAGGAAACCGCCAATCTTCCTCGCCATTCTTATTTTGGATAAAACTTTATGTTGCTTTTTGTGGAGGACCCAAAACTTAAATCTTTATCAGTTCGGGGAGGATAGACAGCTGCCAATCCGCCTTGCCAATCTTAGTTTGGATAAAACATTATGCTATTTTCTATTTGGGGCAATGATGTCAACCCATAGCGGTTAGTTGTTGTTTAGCGACATTTTGTACAAGTATTTCAATTTGATTGTACACTTTTTGTTCACTTATAGTAATATATATATATATATGATTCCGGTTTAAAAAAAAAAGAAATCAATAAAATATTTATTGAGGCCGAGTAGGTCCTTATTCTGACCTATATATTTTTTAAGAATTACATTATATATATATGAATACAATTTCATTGCATAATTTCACTTAAAGGAGCACCCAATCAAATTTGCATTAAGTTATCGAAAACCAATCTAATCTTATTTATTATACACCAAAAGATAAAATGGTACATGAAATAATGACTAAAAATGATTCCCTCCATTTTTATTTACCTTCCTTTTCTCTAAAAAAATATTAATGCTTTTATAATTAATACTCATTAATTATTTATATCTACAAATTTTATCACGCGTTTTTCAAAAAAACAAATGAACGTGTTTTGAATCTGATTTAATCAGGTTCAAAGTGATTATAAAATATATATATATATATATATATATATATATATATAATATATTATAGATATTCAAATGGTAACGTGAATTTGAGATATGGTAGAAACAAAAATATTTTAAAATTTAAAAAATAAAAAAAAAACTTAAAAGTTTGATTTTGACAACATAAATACAAAACAAAATTATGTCCTTTATTTATTTATTTGTTTTTTAATACAAAATACGTATTTATGGTGATTGCTCCCTCGGCTATCTATGCTCTCTGTGGACTGAATGTCGAATCACATTTGGATGTCCTACGTGATTGCACTTACCCACAACAAATTTGGAAGTTGTTAATCCCAACAGTGAGGCTACATAATATTTTTTGGAGTTGTACATTCGCTGAAGGGTGGATTTCTCTCAATCTTAGTCAGTATTTAGAGAGATTTGGTGATTATTGTAATTGGTCTTACATCTTTAGAAAACATGTGCATACCCTTTGGAGGACCAACAACTTAAATCTTTATCAGTCCAGGAAGGGTAGGAAACCGCCAATCTTCCTCGCCATTCTTATTTTGGATAAAACTTTATGTTGCTTTTTGTGGAGGACCCAAAACTTAAATCTTTATCAGTTCGGGGAGGATAGACAGCTGCCAATCCGCCTCGCCATTCTTAGTTTGGATAAAACATTATGCTATTTTCTATTTGGGGCAATGATGTCAACCCATAGCGGTTAGTTGTTGTTTAGCGACATTTTGTACAAGTATTTCAATTTGATTGTACACTTTTTGTTCACTTATAGTAATATATATATATATATGATTCCGGTTTAAAAAAAAAAGAAATCAATAAAATATTTATTGAGGCCGAGTAGGTCCTTATTCTGACCTATATATTTTTTAAGAATTACATTTTATATATATGAATACAATTTCATTGCATAATTTCACTTAAAGGAGCACCCAATCAAATTTGCATTAAGTTATCGAAAATCAATCTTATTTATTATACACCAAAAGATAAAATGGTACATGAAATAATGACTAAAAATGATTCCCTCCATTTTTATTTACCTTCCTTTTCTCTAAAACAATATTAATGCTTTTATAATTAATACTGATTAATTATTTATATCTACAAATTTTATCATGGGTTTTTAAAAAAAACAAATGAACGTGTTTTCAATTTGATTTAATCAGGTTCAAAGTGATTATAAAATATATATATATATATATATATATATATATATATAATATATATATATATATTATAGAAATTCAAATGGTAACATGAATTTGAGATATGGTAGAAACAAAAATATTTAAAATTTTAAAAAATAATAAAAAAACCTTAAAAGTTTGATTTTGACAACATAAATACAAAACAAAATTATGTCCTTTATTTATTTATTTCTTTTTTAATACAAAATACGTATTTATGGTGATTGCTCCCTCAACTATCTATGCTCTCTGTGGACTGAATGTCGAATCACATTTGGATGTCCTACGTGATTGCACTTACCCACAGCAAATTTGGAAGTTGTTAATCCCAACAGTGAGGCTATATAATATTTTTTGGAGTTGTACATTCGCTGAAGGGTGGATTTCTCTCAATCTTAGTCAGTATTTAGAGAGATTTGGTGATTATTGTAATTGGTCTTACATCTTTAGAAAACATGTGCATACCCTTTGGAGGACCAACAACTTAAATCTTTATCAGTCCAGGAAGGGTAGGAAACCGCCAATCTTCCTCGCCATTCTTATTTTGGATAAAACTTTATGTTGCTTTTTGTGGAGGACCCAAAACTTAAATCTTTATCAGTTCGGGGAGGATAGACAGCTGCCAATCCGCCTCGCCATTCTTAGTTTGGATAAAACATTATGCTATTTTCTATTTGGGGCAATGATGTCAACCCATAGCGGTTAGTTGTTGTTTAGCGACATTTTGTACAAGTGTTTCAATTTGATTGTACACTTTTTGTTCACTTATAGTAATATATATATGATTCCGGTTTTAAAAAAAAGAAATCAATAAAATATTTATTGAGGCCGAGTAGATCCTTATTCTGACCTATATATTTTTTAAGAATTACATTTTATATATATGAATACAAATTTCATTGCATAATTTCACTTAAAGGAGCACCCAATCAAATTTGCATTAAGTTATCGAAAACCAATCTTATTTATTATACACCAAAAGATAAAATGGTACATGAAATAATGACTAAAAATAATTCCCTTCATTTTTATTTACCTTCCTTTTCTCTAAAAAATATTAATGCTTTTATAATTAATACTCATTAATTATTTATATCTACAAATTTTATCATGTGTTATCAAAAAAACAAAAATGAACGTGTTTTCAATTGATTTAATCAGGTTCAAAGTGATTATAAATAATAAATAAATATATATATATATATATATATATATATATATATATATATATATAGATATATATATATTATATAAATTCAAATGGTAACATGAATTTGAGATATGGTAGAAACAAAAATATTTTAAATTTAAAAAAAAAAAAAAAAAAAAACCTTAAAAGTTTGATTTTGACAAATAAATACAAAACAAAATTATGTCCTTTATTTATTTATTTTTAATACAAAATACGTATTTATGGTGATTGCGACCTCAACTATCTATATGCTCTCTGTGGACTGAATGTCGAATCACATTTGGATGTCCTACGTGATTGCACTTACCCACAGCAAATTTGGAAGTTGTTAATCCCAACAGTGAGGCTACATAATATTTTTTGGAGTTGTATTCGCTGAAGGGTGGATTTTTTCTCAATCTTAGTCAGTATTTAGAGAGATTTGGTTGATTATTGTAATTGGTCTTACATCTTTAGAAAATCTGTGCATACCTTTGGAGGACCAAACAACTTAAATCTTTATCAGTCCAGGAAGGGTAGGAAACCGCCAATCTCTCGCCATATTTTGGATAAAACTTTATGTGCTTTTTGTGGAGGACCCCAAAACTTAAATCTTTATCAGTTCGGGGAGGATAGACAGCTGCCAATCCGCCTCGCCATTCTTAGTTTGGATAAAACATTATGCTATTTTCTATTTGGGGCAATGATGTCAACCCATAGCGGTTAGTTGTTGTTAGCGACTTTTGTACAAGTATTTCAATTTGATTGTACACTTTTTGTTCACTTATAGTAATATATATAATATATGATTCCGGTTTTTAAAAAAAAAAGAAATCAATAAAATATTATTGAGGCCGAGTAGGTCCTTATTCTGACCTATATATTTTTAAGAATTACATTTTATATATATGAATACAATTTCATTGCATAATTTCACTTAAAGGAGCAACCCAATCAAATTTGCATTAAGTTATCGAAAACCAATCTAATCTATTTATTATACACCAAAAGATATAAAATGGTACATGAAATAATGACTAAAAATGATTCCCTCCATTTTTATTTACCTTCTTTCTCTAAAAATATTAATGCTTTATAATTAATACTCTTAATGATTTATATCTACAAATTTTATCACGCGTTTTTCAAAAAAACAAATGAACTTGTTTTGAATCTGATTTAATCAGGTTCAAAGTGATTTATAATATATATATACTATATATATATATATATATATATATATATATATATATATTATAGATATTCAAATGGTAACGTGAATTTGAGATATGGTAGAAACAAAAATATTTTAAAATTTAAAAAATAAAAAAAAAAACTTAAAAGTTTGATTTTGACAACATAAATACAAAAGAAAATTATGTCCTTTATTTATTTATTTCTTTTTTAATACAAAATACGTATTTATGGTGTCATCTCTTACGTCAAAACACTCTCAAATATAAAAACAAAATGACATTTACAATTTTTTCTTCATCTTCTTCTTAACTATAAGAAGTAAGTGTTACACCCGAAGGTGGGAGCCACTTCTAAGATCCTAGGCCCATTAATGCGGCACCAATATGCAGATTGGCCGTCCGAACTATAAGAAGTAAGTGTTACACCCGAACATGGGAGCCACCTCTAGAATCCTAGGCCCATTAATGCAGCACGAATCTGCAAATTGGTCGTCCGAACTATAGGAAGTAATTGTTACACTCAAAGGTGGGAGCCACCTCTAGAATCTTAGGCCTATTAATGTGGCACGAATCTACAGATCTAGACTGCGATATATATATACACACACTTTTAATGTGAAATGATATATTACAAAAATCAATGAAATATTTCCATTTGTAAAAATTTCGATTCTATGGGATGGCAAACGGTTGCATGCATTTTCAGCTTCTAGAGGCCTTAGGCAAGGGGACTCTTTGTCCCCTTACCTGTTTTTATTGTATTTGGAGGTCCTTGGCCAAAAATTCAGCAAGTTGTAGAGGTGGGCGACTGGAAGGCAATCAAGGTTGCCCAAGGAGGACGTACAATATTCCATCTCTTCTTTGCAGATGACCTACTTTTAGTAGGTGAGGCATCCCTACGACAGGCGACAATCATGGAGAGAATATTAAGGGAGTTCTGCATGGAATCTGGGCAAAAGGTTAGAAGTGCCAAGTCAAAATTGTAGTTTCCCCCCAACACAGAAAAAATTGACTATTGCAGTATGCATGAGGGTGGGAATGCCTAGAACCTCAAATTTAGGCATGTATCTTGGGATACCAATACACCATGGGTTTATAAGGATAAGAGATTACCAATACTAGGTGTCAAATGTAAGAAGTAAATTGGGGAGTTGGAAGTAGAAACACCTCTCAAGGGGTGCAAAACTCCTCCTTATGCAGACGGTAACCAATACCATACCCCTTTATGCCATGCAGATAACACTTATACTAAGAGATTACCAATACTAGGTGTCAAAAGTGAGGAGTAAATTGGGGTGTTGGAAGTAGAAACACCTCTCAAGGGGTGTAAAACTCCTCCTTATGCAGACGGTAACAAATACCATACCCCTCTATACCATGCAGACAACACTTATACTAAGAGATTACCATACTGGGTGTCAAAGGTGAGGAGTAAATTAGGGAGTTGAAAGTAGAAACACCTCTCAAGGGGTGCAAAACTCCTACTTATGCAGATGGTAACCAATACCATACCCCTCTATGTCATGCAGACAATACTTATATTAAGAGATTACTAATATTGGGTGTCAAAGGTGAGGAGTAAATTGGGAAGTTGGAAGTAGAAACACCTCTCAAGTGGTGCAAAACTCCTCCTTATGTAGACGGTAACCAATATCATACCTCTTTATTCCATGCAGACAACACTTATACACAAAGGGATCACCCATGAATGGGAAACAATTAATCGGACATTTCTACATAAATACTAGATGGGGAACGGTATTGTCATCTAGTTGCATGGGAAATGGTTTATTTATCTAAAATGGATGGTGGTATGGGAGTACGTAATCTGAATCGGCTCACTAATGTGATGTCCTAATAGGTTACAAAATTTCTCTTTAGTTAATGATAAGACAAATTTATTAGCTTTGCAAGGCTTTGTTGGATATTACATCAGAAATTGCAGGGTCTTTGGTAATAGAAAAGTATGGGGATCTTAGTGACCAGCGGGGACCTTTGAGTAGGGTAACTTCCTCTCACACATGGAAGAGTATCCTTTAGGAGTATGAAGCCATGAAACCTGGACTACAGAACTTGGGTGCATTTGTGAGTTGGATTCTTACATCTTCTGAAAAATTTACATCAAAATTAATGTAGCAGAAACTAATGATACAAGCAGAACATATAGCGGAGGATTGGATGAACATCTGGAGTTTTAAAGGGCCCTTGAACCCTTCTTTCACCTTGTGGTTGGCAAGGAGATCAAAACTGCTCACTATGGAATAATTTCAACTTAGGTAGATTGCGCCCCCAGATATTTATGCTCTCTGTGGACGGAATGTCGAATCACAGCTAGATGCCCTACATGATTGCACTTACCCACAACAAAGTTGGAAGTTATTAATCTTGACGGTTAGGCTAGGGTGGATTTCTCTCAATCTTGGTCAGGATTTGGATAGATTTGGTGGTTATTGTAATTGATCTTACATCTTTAGGAAATTTGTGCATACCATTTAGAGGACCCGCAACTTAAATCTTTATCGGTCCGGGAAGGGTAGGCAACTGCCAATCCGCCTCGCCATTCTTATTTTGGATAAAACTTTATGTTACTTTTGTGGAGGAATAATTGGTGAGTTTGGTCCCAGACAAATTTATGTTTGGCAAGTTTAGTCCCAAAATATGTTTTTTAACTTTTAAGGTCCCAAACATTTTTTTAAGTGAACAATAAAGTCTTTTTTGACAGATTCTGTCAAAAACCCTAAAAATGTAATGACTTTTATATTTAAATAATTAAACACGAGGGTAAAAAAGTCATTAATATATTTTATCATTTTCAGGTGACTGAGCTTCCTTTCTTTGCATCCAAAGTACGACTTGATCGTAATGGGGTTGAGGAGGTCTACTCACTTGGCCTACTGAATGATTACAAAAGGTGAGATAAAATCAAAATGTTGCGCTTAGATTTTTGTCCATAATCTTATTTTCTTATCATATGATGACTATCCAACATAACCACGAAGTTGATTTGGGTCATTTATCAATTTTGTAAACTCAGCCGGGTTTCAGGAAAAAGCTTGGATGCCTAATTGTGGCAATGACCCATTGAGTGATTTATAGCATCCATCTCCCTAGTGAATGAAAATGCTTAAAATATTAACTATTCTCTTTTTTCTTTTGTAGAGGAGGCTTGGAAAAAGCTAAGAAAGAGTTAGCTGGTAGCATCGAGAAAGGGATCACCTTTGCAAGGAAATAAAGCGGCAGTGATACAATCACAAGTCAGTTCTCAGGGTTTTTCTTTGTTTTAGATGCCATTTTTTTTCCTACCTTCAACGTGAAGGTAGGAAAATCAATAAAGCTTGGCTACCAAATCACCTTCGTGGTTATATTGGATAGTCATCATATGATAAGAAAATAAGATTATGGACAAAAATCTAAGCGCAGCATTTTGATTCTGTCTCACCTTTCGTAATCATTCAGTAGACCAAGTGAGTAGACCTCCTCAACCCCATTACGATCAAGCCGTACTTTGGATGCAAAGAAAGGAAGCTCAGTCACTTGAAAAATGATAAAATATATTAATGACTTTTTTACCCTCGTGTTTAATTATTTAAATATAAAAATCGTTAAATTTTTAGAGGTTTTGACAGAATCTGTCAAAAAGGACTTTATTGTTCACTTAAAAAAATGTTTGGGATCTTAAAAGTTAAAAAAATTATTTTGGGACTAAACTTGCCAAACATAAATTTGTTTGGGACCAAACTCACCAATTATTCTTTTGTGGAGGATCCGCAACTTAAATCTTTATCAGTTCGGGGAGGGTAGGCAACCATCAATCCACCTCGTCATTCTTATTTTGGATAAAACTTTATGTTGCTTTCTGCATGGGGCAATGATGACGACCCTTAGCCATTATTAGTTGTTTAGCGATATTTTGTACAAGTTTTTGAACCTAATAGTATATTTTTTTACTCACTTATAATAATATAAATGATCCCGATTTAAGAAAAAACAAAAAAAATCAATGAAATATTTAATGAGGCCGGGTAGGTTCTTATTCTGACCTTTAAGTTTTTTAAGAATTACATTTTGTATATATGAATACAAATTTGATTGCATAATTTCACTTGAAGCAGCCCCAAATCAAATTTGCGTTGAAGTTATCGAAAATCAATCTTATTTATTATACACAAAAATAAAATGGTATTTGAAATAATGACTAAAAATGATTCCCTCCATTTTTATTTACCTTTCTTTTCCATAAAAAATATTAATACTCATTAATTATTTATATCTAAAAATTTTGTCACACAATTTTCCCAAAAAAATAAAAATGAACGCATTTTGAATCTAATTTAATCACGTTCAAATTCACTATAAAAAGAAAATAAATATATTATAGAAATTCAAATGGTAACATGAATTTGAGATATGGTAGAAACAAAAATACTTTAAATTTAAAAAGATAATAATAAAAAAACGTGAAAGTTTGATTTTGTCAACATAAATACAAAAGAAAATTATGTCCTTTTGTTATTTATTTCTTTTTAAATACAAAATACGTATTTATGGTGTCATGTCTTACGTCAAAATATGCCCAAAAATAAAAACAAAATGACATTTACAATTTTGTCCTCATCTTCTTCCGAACTATAAGAAGTAAGTGTTACACCTGAAGGTGGGGCCACTTCTAGGATCACAGGCCCATTAATGCAGCACCAATCTGCAGATTGGCCGTCCGAACTATAAGAAGTAAGTGTTCACTCGAAGATGGGAGCCAACTCTAGATTCTTAGGCCCATTAATGCGGCACAAATCTACAAATTGGTTGTCCGAACTATAAGAAGTAAGTGTTACACTCGAAGGTGGGAGCCACCTCTAGGACTTGGAGGTCCTTGGCCAAAAAATTCAGCAAGCTGTAGAGGTGGGCGACTGGAAGGCAATCAAGGTTGCTCGAGGAGGACCTTCAATATCTCATATCTTCTTTGCAGATGACCTACTTTTAGTAGGTGATGCATCCCTGCGACAGGCGGCAGTCATGGAGAGAATACTAAGGGAGTTCTGCATGGAATCTGGGCAAAAGGTTAGCAGTGCCAAGTCGAAATTGTAGTTTTCCCCAACACAAAGAAAAAATTGACTATTGCAGTATGCATAAAGGTGGGAATGCCTAGAACCTCAAATTTAGGCATGTATCTTGGAATACCAATACACCGTGGGTGTGTAAGGATAAGAGATTACCAATACTGGGTGTCAAAGGTGAGGAGTAAATTGGGGAGTTGGAAGTAGAAACACCTCTCAAGGAGTGCAAAACTCCTCCTTATGCAGACGGTAACCAATACCATATCCCTTTATGCCATGCAGACAACACTTATACTAAGAGATTACCAATACTGGGTATCAAAGGTGAGGAGTAAATTGGGGAGTTGGAAGTAGAAACACCTCACAAGGAGTGTAAAACTCCTCCTTATGTAGACGGTAACAAATACCATACCCCTTTATGCCTTGCAGACAACACTTATACACAAAGGGATCACCCATGATTTGGAAAGAATTAACCGGGCATTTCTACCGAAACACTAGATGGGGAATGGTATTGTCATCCAGTGGCATGGTAAATGGTTTGTTTATCGAAAATGGATGGTGGTATGGGAGTACGTAATCCTAACTGGCTTACTAATGGGATGTCTAATAGGTTACAAAATTTCTCTTTAGTCAATGATAAGATAAATTTAGTAGCTTTTGTGAGGCTATGTTGGAGATTACATCAGAAACCGCAAGGTCTTTGGGCTAGAGTTTTAATAGTAAAGTATGGGGATCTTAGTGAACAGTGGGGACCTTCGAGTAGGGTAACTTCCTCTCACACATGGAAGAGTATCCTTTAGGGGTATGAAGCCATGAAACCTAGGCTGCAGAACTTGGGTGCATCTATGAGTTGGATTCTTACATCTTTTGGAAAATTTACATCAAAATCAATGTAGCAGAAACTAATGATACAAGCAAAACATATAGTGGAGGATTGGATGAACATCTGGAGTTTTAAAGGGCCCTTGAACCCTTCTTTCACCTTGTGGTTGGCAAGGAGATCAAAACTGCTCACTATGAAACAATTGCAACATAGGCAAATTGAGCCCCCAGTTACCTATGCTCTCTGTGGACTGAATGTCGAATCACAGCTAGATGCCCTACATGATTGCACTTACCCACAACAAAGTTGGAAGTTATTAATCTTGACGGTTAGGCTAGGGTGGATTTCTCTCAATCTTGGTCAGGATTTAGATAGATTTGGTGGTTACTGTAATTGGTCTTACATCTTTAAGAAATTTGTGCATACCATTTAGAGAACCCGCAACTCAAATCTTTATCAGTCCGGGAAGGGTAGGCAACAGCCAATCCGCCTCGCCATTCTTATTTTGGACAAAACTTTATGTTGCTTTTTGGGGAGGATCCGTAACTTAAATCTTTATCAGTCCGGGGAGGGTCAGCAACCGTCAATCTGCCTCGTCATTCTTATTTTGGATAAAACTTTATGTTACTTTCTGTGGAGGACCCACAACTTAAATATTTATCAGATCCGGAGATAGTAGGCAACCGCCAATCCGCCTCACCATTCTTATTTTGGATAAAACTGTATGTCGCTTTCTGTGGAGGACCTACAACTTAAGTCTTTATCGCTCCGGAGAGGGTAGGCAACCGCCAATCTGCTTCACTATTCTTATTTTGGATAAAACTTTATGTTGTTTTCTGCATGGGGCAATGATGACGGCCCTTAGCCGTTAGTAGTTACTTAGCGCTATTTTGTACAAGTGTTTGAACCTGATTGTTTTTTTTTTTTTTTTTTGCTCACTTATAATAATATAAATGATTTCGATTTAAGAAAAAACAAAAAATCAATGAAATATTTAATGAGGTCGAGTAGGTTCTTGTTCTGACCTTTAAGTTTTTTAAAAATTACATTTTGTATATATGAATACAAATTTATAAGTTTTTTAAAAAATTACATTTTGTATATATGAGTACAAATTTCATTGCATAATTTCATTTGAAGTAGCCCCAAATCAAATTTGCATTGAAGTTATCGAAAATTAATCTTATTTATTATACAGGAAAAAGATAAAATGGTATATGAATAATGACTAGAAATGATTCCCTCCATTTTTGTTTACCTTTCTTTTCCATAAAAAATATTAATACTTTTATCATTAATACTCATTAATTATTTATATTTACGAATCTTATCACGCGTTTTTCCAAAAAAATAAAAAATTAACGCGTTTTAAATCTGATTTAATTAAGTTCAAAAGTGATTATAAAAAAAATTAAAAATATATCATAAAAGCTCAATTGGTAACATGAATTTGCGATATGATAAAAAAAAACTTTAAATTTAAAAAAATAAAAATAAAAAACACGTGAAAGTTTGATTTTTACAACATAAATACAAAAGAAAATTATGTAATTTATTTATTTATTTATTTTGAATACAAAATACGTAATTATGATGTCATGTTTTAGGTCAAAACACACTTAAAAACAAAAATAAGATGACATTTACAATTTTGTCCTCACCTTCTTCCATTTCCAGAGTACACGTGCTACAGTAGCAAGAAGGTTTTATGACTGAATACACTTGGTAGCGTTGCATGGTCTTATGTTCATCATCTCCATCATCTGATTTCCCTATGGTCCTCAGATTATCCTCGCTAGATTTACGTTACTTTCCACCGAATTCACTTTTCATTTTCCTATAAATTGGAAGTATCTCGCTATGTTGCAAACATGTTCAACATTGGAAACTCCTCCTCCAGGTACACCGCTGCCGCTTGTTTCTTCATTTCTCTCATTTTTTCCCCCCTTTTTCTTTTGGTGGTTTAGTTTATTCTACTAGATGAAGTTTATTAAGTCAATTTTATATTTTCGTGCTTGAATTTTGCTTTATTATTTTGGTACTGACTGATTGAAATTCAGGTTTAATGATCGCCGGAGGCATGCATGCCCAAACATTTTTCTCGATAAATCCGGTTTAATTAACTAATTAATGTTTGAAGTTTTGTAGGTGATTTTTTTAAGATGAATTTGGGCATGAATTTTAGGATACTTGCGGTTGTGTTGTGTATGTATTAATTAGGCGTTTTCAAAATTGAGAAAGGAAAGCGCGTGTTGGTTTAATTTGGTTTGGTTTTAGGGCTTATTCAGTCCAAAATGGTATCACTTTGTTACAGTGGGAGTTACTGGTGAGGAATTAATTAATTTGTTATTATGTGTGTCTTTGTTTATTGATCAATTTATGAATCCCCGTAGATGGAAAAACCATAAGGCTAAATGAGCATTTATGCAAAGTTTAGCTCGGAAATCTAGGGAATTTTTGTCTTTGGGCCATTTTCTGAAACATGTGTTGACCTTTTGTGTGATGAAAAAAATAAAGTCCCTGCATTCATTGTGTGGGTGTGGAAAGCTTTGGAAAAGCCGGAAAACAAGAAACATAATTTATTTTTATTGAATGCGATATACCTAGGGATTGAAAAACATTGGTTTGTGTAATTTTTTTTAATAGTAACGGTCAAATAGAACCAGAGACCTCATTTTTTTGTAGCATTAAACTTGTCCCATAGTCTTTAAGTTGGTTTTTTTTTTTTTTTTTCCTTAATGACCAAGTAATTGGATCTTATAAAAACTTTCTTTGTCAAGGTTTTATGCATCTTCTCTTGCTTGCTTGTTGTGGAACCACATACAAACCAAAAATTGTTAGGATCTTTGGTGCTTTTTCTTTTTCCTTTTTTTTTTTTGATTATATATATATGAAATTTGGTAGTTTGTAGATCTTATGCATTGTTTGTTCTCCCTGTCACATTTAACTGAAAAAAACATTGGCATTTCTGTAGTCTTTTCCTAATGTGATTTCAAAAAGCTAGAGGAATGGATACTTCTATCATTTACACCAACCTCTTTTTTCATTTGGTTTATTCTAAATTAGGTGGGGCGGTGCTAGCATTTGGACTGGATACGGTTTGTTGCATGTCTTTTGGTTTTGGCTTGTCTAAACCGTAAATGTTATTTAACTTATCTAGAACTACACAGAGGAAATTAACTATGTTGGTAGACAATATTTTGTCCATTCCTTGAAAATTTATTAGCCCCTTTTAATGCTTCCTATGGAAGTTGAGGATGAGACAATAATCAAAATAATCAGATGGACTTTTTTTTTTTTTTTTTTTTTTTTGAAGTTTTTGGCCTTATATGATTTATTAACATTTTTATGTTTCATTTTTCAGTGAATACTTGGCATCTCCTATGCAGTCACATTACAGTACTCCAGTCATGGGTAGGAAGAAGTTGGCATTGAAGAAAATTGAGAATTCAACGGCTCGGCAAGTAACTTATTCAAAGCGCAAGGATGGCATGATAAAGAAGGCACATGAGTTAGCAGTTTTATGTGATACAGACATAGCAGTTGTTATGTTTTCTCCTTCTGGTCGATTGACTACCTTCTCCAGCAGCAGAAGGTTCATAAGCTTGATGCAATTACTTAATTTTATTTTTAAGTGTCTCTCATCTTTTAATCTTCTTCTACTCTTCCTTGGCTCTGTAGGGTTGAAGACATCTTCCTCCGCTTTTTGTGTCGTCCTGATGAACTGAAAGGAGGGTGTGTACTCCTATCTATACTCAATTAGTTTTATGAATCATGTTTTCTTGAAGTGGTTTTAACAGCCTTAATATTTTGTTATTTTTCCAGATCAATTTCTCCACATGAGGTAACTAAATTTATTGTTCCATATATCTTCTTTGTTGTTCCACCCCCCACCACCCTGGTTTGCCTGCAACTCACTTTCCTGCTCACAGATGCTGATTCAAAAGCTGAGGAAAATGAAGTTTGAAGCAGAATTGCTGGAAAAAGCTTCACTGTATGTTTCTCTTGCCCTCCTCTCTCCATTCCCTTTCACCACTCCCCTCTCCTCCCTCTTTGCATCTTCCAAGTGTCAATTTAAATCTCTACAGACTGCAATTATTTGCCAATTCTTCAATTGATCATATTCTCGTACTTCTGGTGATCATTAACTGATGTATTCTTTTTTGTACAACTCTTATGAACAACTCAACGATGGATGATCACTCCAAAAATTCAGAATGGAGGTATGAGTTGATCTCTCTCTCTGAAATGCTTCTGCTATATGCCTATGTTATGCCGTTTAGACAATTTTTCTTCATCTGTTGTAAAAATGTTACTAAGAAAAGATACCATATTTTTACTTTTAGGACCTGGAGGCAAAGGTTGAAGAACTCACTAAACGAAAATATGAGGCAGTGGAGAAGATGAGGTCAAAGTTCCTTGCATATTTAAGAAAATTTGAAGTGTCATAGTAAGCTATATCTTCCATTTTCTTTGCACTAATGCTGTAAAATTTCGTAATGTCCTCTATACAGGCATTATCAGCCAGAACTGCAGAAAATAAACACCTCGATGGATGCTGATGTACATGTCCAGTTCCTTGCAGGTGCCATTAATGGCATACACTTGGCAAGAGTAAGTACATTTGTGTTCAGTGAAACATGCTGTATCTCTTCTTTTCTTATGCGTCTTCCTTCAAATTCTTCTAGTGAAGTCCAAAGTAATATTGCTCAAACTCTTATTTTATGCAGGCTAGGATGCTCGGTAAAGATGTTATTCCTGAAGGGATTGGAAAAACAGAGGGACTGCCATCTAATTCTGAGGTAAAAAAAGCTGAAATTCAGTAATTAATAATGCACATAATAAGATGCCTTATCATTGATTTATTTCCGATCATGTGTGATGTATAGGTAGCTGCATATACTATGGTGGCTGAATCTTCAACAAGCAACGGGTATCCTGATTTTCAGCAAACAAGGTAACAAGATACACTGTTCATTTGTTGTTTTTGAGTTGTGTAATTTTCATGAGAAACTCTTCCTTCTTCTACTTTTTCCCATTTTTACATTCACATTCTTGTCTTTTGGATTTCCTAATCAATTTTTTGAAACTTATATGAGCTGTAGAACAATGCTTGATTTTTGTATGTTGGATGGTAAAATTTGTAGGGGAATAGGTGTCCAAGAAAGGCAATTCACTATGGAAGAGTACGCGCCTATAGGACCACACCTGAGCCTTGACTACATAAGGAGAGCACAGGAACAGTGGTATTCATTCCCCAGTCCGCGCACTCCTGGCCCGGCCTACCTTTGATTTACCATTTACAAAGTGCCTTAACAGTTCAATCAAAAACTATGTTGCTAATGATATTTTCGATATCTTTAAGCCTGTAAGCCTGATAGGTTCTGCTTTAGCTTGACTTTCAGAAGTACCTTTTAACTCATTCCTATTAAATCTCTGGAAACTCAGAGGTCTATAGGAGAGGTATTATAGACCAAAGTTCTATAGTTTTCTCTTGTTTTTAACTGCTAAAGACTATTCAGAACCCAAGTTTTTGTTCTTGTGTTTCCATGGCTCGTCTTATATTTTTGCTTTCATTTTACCTTTCAGAGCAAAATACATATTTAAATTGTTCCTTAGAAGGAACAAAAAATATTTAAATAGAGTACAAACTTTTCAGGGCAGAGGAAAAAATAATTTAATTTATTTTTTAAATAGAAATATAATATATTAATATATTTGTTATGTTTTTTTTATGTCTTTCTTCGCCCTTTTTCTCTCTCTCTATCGCTTTCAACGTTGATCTCCGCACGTTCGATTTTAGTCATTTTTTTTCCATATCTCTTTTCTGTTCTGTATTCTGCCTTTTTTTATCTTTTTCTTTTTCGGCCTCCTCCGAAATCATTGATCCATTCCAACGAACAAAAATCCCAACTCAAAATCTGACAGAAGAAGAAGCTATTCTAATTTTCTCTCTGCAAATCCCTCTAAAAAGGACCCCTTTTTAAAAAATTTCTCTTTTACACCTTTTTTGGGTGTAAATTGTAATTCTTTCTGCGTTCTGCACATTTTGATTCTGATCATTCAGCTTTCTTTCTTTCCTTTTCTTTTTAATTAAAAATTTCTGCACCTAAGTGTGTCATTGATCAGAAAAAAAGAAAAAAGAAGAAGGGATTCTTGCTTGTCTGCTGCTGCATTATGCATGTATATGTGCATAAAAATTAAGTTTTATGCATGCTTGTTGGGACTTTTGTTTCGTTGGATGAACATTTAGATATTTGAGGCCAAACCAAAGCCATACAAGGCTGAAGAGGAAATTAAAAGGGATCCTTTTTTTTTTTTTTTTTACAAACCTTAGTTTTTGAATCATCATTGTACTTTCTTTCTGTTTTATTGATTTGAGAAAAGAGGTAAAGGGAAAAAAGAAAAGAAAAGATTTCTGGGTTTTTAAATTTGATGTTTATATACATTCATAGACCTATATATATATATATATGATGAAATGAGCACAATAATCATCTGGAAATGGGAGAGTAATTCGGGAACCCAATGGACGACATGAGAAGGGCCTGCGCCATTGTTGTTCTCGCTGCTTTGCTTTGTATTCTCGTACCGACTGATTCAGAAGGGAATAGGAAGTTTGCAGATAATAATAATAATAATAATTATAAAGAAGAAGAAGAAATCTCCTGGAATCTTCAAGACCTAGATGAAGACACGGTATGAAATTTTTTTGATTCTCTTTTTTGAATATGGTTTTCTTGTAAATGTTTTCTCCACATATTGCTTTGGATGGAAATTTTAATGGCAGATTTTTGCAAAATGCAGCTCATGTTTTCTGGGATTTCTTATTTATGGTTAGTGAATTTTGATAATTTTTTATATCAGATTGAAAAGAGATTTGGGGTAGAACTCATCTATTTGGTTCTTGGATCTGTTTGAGATAAGTTATATAAGCATAATTAAGAACTCTGTTGTTGATCTTTTTCCTTTCCCAAACGAAGTATTTCTAGTCGATTAGCAATCTCTTGGATTGGGGACATAAAAATATGTGCATTTTGTACAGGCAGAAGATCTGTGGATTCATTGTTGGAGTCAATTGAAAGAAAGAAGGGGAGTTCTTGAAGGCTCAGAATTTTATCCATATGAAGGAGTATCAAGAACAAATGGAAAAGTAAATCTGGATAAGTATTTGTATGTTAGGAGAATTATACAGAAGGTTATCTCTGATTTGTCTACCCTAGAACAGCAATTCATTTCTGAATGCTTAAAAGAGGAAGTTTCACCGAATCGTAGATTCAATAAAGTGTCTGGTTACAGGAATGTGTTTAGCAAGTTACAAGAAAAAGTTTCCGATTGGTTTACTAGTCCTAGAAGGTTCCTAAGACATAGAAAGCACCATCATAGAATTATAAGTCATAGACTTATGAGTCCTGTAATTTCTGTAACTCCTGTTCCATCTCCATCTCCATCTCCATCTTCATCTCCATCTCCATCTCCAGGTCCATTAATCTTTTCACCAAATCCTGCTCCGATACCTTCCTATCAAGTGCCTGCAAGTTCTCCGTCCCCGATATTGCTGCCTCCTTCTCCAGTTTTACAGCCTCCTATCATGGCTCCAGAATCATATGCTCCTGATCCGAATGATATCATCCCTAGCTCTTCACCTTCACCGAGTAATTTGCCTCCACCTAAGATTGTCCCTCACCGGTCTCCATCAAACATTGCACCTACTCGTTTAGGAAACAAGGATGAGGATCCACAGTTTATTGCAACTATTTCTATAGGTGTTGTGGCAGGGTTAGGCATTCTGGCTCTGTTCTTGTTTTGTGTTGTCAAGGGTAGAAAAACCAAAGTTGGCCCTGGAGAAGATGAAGCGAATGGGATGAGAGACGGAAAGCCTCTTCTCAATGTCTCCTCTGGTGATATTTCTGCAGGTAATTATTCTGTGGGTGGTGTGAGCTTTTATCATTTCAAATTTTATTTTAAGTTTCAACATTGTTTGACTTCACAGGTACAAAGAACTTTCAGAGCATAGGGAACTCAGATAGCACGCTGCAGAAGGCCGGCAATGGTTCAGGGCCTAATCCTCCATCAGGAGCTTCTGGAAATATTGATGGAGCATTACCACTTCCTCCGGGTAAATCAGCACCTCCACCCCCAGGGCCACCTCCTCCACCACCACCTCCTGCTCCGTGTCCTCCACCACCTCCAAAACTGGTTGGACCTCCTCCTAATCCACCAAAGTCTGGTAATAAACTAAGGCCTTCACCTCTTGGACCACATCGTCAAGGTAAAAACGATGAAGCTGATGTGTCTGGTGATTCTAATACTCCCAAGCCCAAGCTAAAGCCATTTTTCTGGGAGAAGGTTCCAGCCAACCCTGATCACTCCATGGTTTGGCATGATATTAAAGCAGGATCATTCCAGTAAGGCTTCGTTTTTCAATCTGCTTTATTTTTTGTAAGTGGAAAAAATAGTGGTTCCTCCGATATTTCAATTCACTGTTGTATTAACTATTAAATTTTATAGGTTCAACGAGGAGATGATGGAGTCATTGTTTGGTTACGCGTCAACAGAGAGAAACAACCATAATAAGAAAGACTCATCTTCTCAATCTCCGCCACGGTTTATTCAGATTATTGATGCTAAGAAAGCCCAAAATCTTGCTATACTTCTTAAGGCACTGAATGTGACAACTGAAGAAGTTTGTGATGCTATCCAGGAAGGTAGTGTCTGTGTGCCTTTTCCTCTTCCTTTTCTATGTGTTTATTCCACTTGGTAGAATTTATTCAGATTCGTATTAATTTGGTTAGGCAATGAACTCCCTTTAGAGCTCATCCATACTTTGGTTAAGATGGCACCCACAACAGAGGAAGAGTTGAAACTTCGGATATTCAGTGGAGATATCTCACAGCTTGGTCCAGCCGAGCGGTTCCTTAAAGTCATGGTTGACATTCCATTTGCATTCAAACGGTTGGAAGCATTGGCATTTATGTGTTCATTTCAGGAGGAAGTTTCTTCTGCTGCAGAATCATTCACAACTTTAGAGGTTTGTCATCTGATATATATACATATATATATATAAAACAATCCTGTTTAGTACACTTGCCTTAATCTTGTTTATACTTGCAGGTGGCATGTAATGAACTAAAAAATAACAGATTGTTCTTGAAACTCCTTGAAGCAGTTCTTAAAACTGGAAACCGAATGAACGATGGGACTTATCGTGGTGGTGCACAGGCGTTCAAGCTTGACACACTTTTGAAACTTTCAGATGTAAAAGGAACAGACGGAAAGACTACTCTCCTGCACTTTGTTATTCAAGAAATTATACGATCCGAAGGTCTAAGAGCTGCACGTAGATTAAAAGAAAACCACAGTATGGGCAGTGTGAAAACAGAAGATCTTATAGATGACGCTACAGAGGAAACAGAGGAGCACCATCGAAGCCTTGGCCTGCAGGCGGTTTCTACACTGAGTGATCAGCTAGAAAATGTAAGAAAGGCGGCACTTATAGACGGTGATAATCTAGCCACAACTGTTTCCGGCCTTGCACAATCACTCAAGAAAAGTAATGAATTCTTGAAAAAGGATATGTCGAGTATCGAGGAAGAGAATGAGTTCTGCAGTACACTAGCTAATTTCTTGAAACAAGCTGAAACTGACATTACTAAGATTACAGAAGATGAAAAAAGGGTAATGGCTCTGGTGAAGAGTACAGGAGACTATTTCCATGGAAATACAGGTAGGGATGAGGGCTTGCGCCCATTTGTCATTGTTCGCGATTTCTTGATAATGGTGGATAAGGTATGCAAAGATGTGAAGATTTCCAGAAAACTGCCTGCAAGAAGTCATAAAAAGGAGACACTTTCACCATCATCTTCTTGTGAATCCAGACATGATTCTCTGCCTGATCTTCACCGACGGCTATTTCCAGCAATCAAGCAGAGACAAATGGAAGATAGCAGCAGTTCATCAGATGATGATAGTTATTCTCCTTAGATTATTATCTAAAAAATCTCATTGGAAACTGATACAATTTACATTCTACATGAACAGCAGCAGATCAAAAATTTTGCTTTACCAGCAATTGGATATATGAATTTGATCTTAAGAATCTTGCACATGTGATTTGACAATTAGATTATATATATATATATATATATGATTTCAGGTAGTGTTTGATTATTGAATGAAGAAAGAAACTTGAGTCTCTCCTCTACCTTTGACATCAATTATAGCCTTGTTTTTAGACAAGATACTATCATACATACAATATATATATATAGAGAGATAGGTGAATTTGATCAAAAAAAATTTAATATTTGATAAGTTATGTCCTAATATATATATATATATATATATATATTTTAAATATTAAAAAAAAAGATAAAAAATTAATTTATTTGAAAAAAATAATACACCTTTCAAAAAGCTATTACAAAATCGCCTGACGGTTGGAAATTCCTATATATATATATATATAAAAGAGGGATACTAAAACCCTGCCGAAATTCTCTTCGAAAATCCTTTTCTCTCATTTGTAAACAATGGCGCCCAAGAAGTCGCTTCCTCTCCCTCCTCCTTCTCCTGAACCAGAGAAGGAAGAAGAACCCTCTGAAGGAGAAGAAGAAGAGGAGGAGGAGGAGGAATTGGATGACGAGGAAGAAGAAGAGGAATCTGATGTTGTAAAGAACGAAATAGGCACTCCGATTAACAATAATCATGAACAAGGAGAGGAAGAAGAGGATGATGACGATGACGATGACGATGATGAGAAGGAGGATGAGGAGGAGGAGGAGGAGGAGGAGGAGGAGGAGGAGAAGGAGGAGGAGGAGGAGGAGAAGGAGAAGGAGAAGGAGAAGGAAAAGGAGAAGGAGGAAGGAGAAGAGGAAGAGGAAGAGGAAGAAGAGGAAGAGGAAGAGGGGGAAGAGCCTGATTCTCCCTCATCTCCAAATGTGTCCGATTTCACAATCAAGCCGATTCCTCAGAAGAAACGCACATTATCATCACCATCATCTATCGTAAAAGATGACAAGACAGCGTCGGAAAGTAGTAAAAGGATGAAAACTGTTAAAGAAGAGGAAAAGAAAGAGAATGTTATGGCTGTTTCTGCATCTAGTGGTGCTGGTAGGGTCTGGAGCTTAGAGGATCAAATTGCCCTTTTACAAGGGATGATTGATTACCAGAGAAAAACTGGTTCTGACCCTTTAAGTGACAGGGATGCTCTTCATAAATTCATTAAGAAGAAGCTTCAGGCTGAAATTTCCAAGAATCAGATGTACGATAAAATCAGAAGGCTGAAGAAGAAATATGAGGAGAAAGCTGATAGCGATGATCTTGCTTTTCCCAAACCCTATGATTCTCAATTGTTTGATCTTTCAAAAATGATTTGGGGCAAGATGGATGATAAAAAAGATGTGCGAATTGTTAACAGTAATGGTAACGTAAAAGAAGAAGAAATCAAGGAAGAGGATCTGGTTATGGATGATGCCAGCGATGAAGATGATAATTGTGAAGAAGATGGTTTGGATAGTGACGATATGATAGATGCTGAAAGGGACTTTCAGTCAAAATATCCAAATCTTTTCCAATCATTTGAAGAGGGTGCACGGAGCGTTTGCCAAGCTGGTGTGATAAGTTTTGTGAAGGAAAATTTGGATTTGATTGACAGTGTAAAGGCTAAGGAGTTAGAGGAGAAGTGGAAGGAAATACGTAAGCAGGAAACAGAGCTCTATGTGAACAAGTTAAAGCTGACCAGAATATTGATGAAAGAGTATGAGGAAGAAATGAAAAAAAAATGGTAATTAGTGGCTGTTAGAAAGTTATGGTATTTTGAGGAGGTTTTGGATAATTGTTTTTGGGGTTTATGAATCTTTGTTTGTTTAGCTTTTAAAATTTTGTGGTGGCTATCAGTAATGGATCATCTATTTTAGCTTTTTATGCTTTACCTATTGATCATTTTGTTAATTAGTTTCTCTTTTTCAATGAAGTTTCTTGCTGAATCCTGAGGTTTATCTTTTTATTAGTTTCTCTTTTTGTTCTGCTGTTCTAACATTTAATTAACAGCCCCTTTAATCTAATAGTATTGTTGAAGATTGAGGAAAAGCCTAGCCCCATATGGCAGAATTGTGATTCCTGAAGCAGGGATGATTTTTCCTAAACATGTATGATGATGATGATGATGATATATTCTGATTGTCTCTGGAGTAATTGTTGTCTGGAATTGCATGGTTTTGAATGGTTTGCATTTTCTTGTGAAATCCTTCAATTCACTAATGGGCAACTTATTCATTCATTACTTGTTTTCTTTCTATGTTAGTAGCATAAGTTCATCCTTAACCTATTATGAACTGATATATTATGGACTTCTTAGGTAATTATACCATTTACTGAAACCAATTGCAGATTAGAGCTTCCTTAGTTGGGCAACTTGTTTACTCATTTCTTGCTTTCCTTCTATATTAGTGGCAGCACTTCTTTATCTTTTGTACCAACAATACATCCTTCATGGGGATGGGAAAACTATAGGACAACTACTAGAATTTTGAGCTGCTTTCTTGTTCTAAGTGAATCTTTCAATTACATGTTGTAGTTTCTATGCTTGATTAGTCTGCATTCCATTATCTGAATAAGAAGGCTGATAAATTAGTAGTTATGTTTGGTTGAAGTTACATATGATGAAGCAAGATGCTTGATAAATATAATCTATTTGTGTGGATAAATTTGCTTGCTATATTAGTAGTAGTACCCCCCTTGAGATTCTTTGAAATCATGCTTAAAACTCTATAATCATGTCTGTGTAATGCTTGTAAACTCCCATTTCTTTTATATGTTTATTAAGTTTCAATCTCGTATTTTTACTAGAAATTAAGAGTGAGCTTTTTACCAGCTCATATGTGTTGTAAGCTCTCATTTAACATTTCTAGTTTTCTAGTCATTAGTGTTCAACAATCTCCCTGGCTTTTGTATGTGCTGTGTCTATTTATAAGAGAGCTTCCATTTTGTATTTGGCAATGGAGAAAGGATTTTACAGGGAAAATATATGCCAATGTTTATAGTTAGTATCTTTATATAATCTTATTATAATTTTTTTTAAAAAAACATATTTTTGAGCATAAAATTTTTTCAATTGCAGAAATTTCACTACCTACTCTGTGGCGTAGTGTTCATGTGATATATATATATATATATATAATAAGACCAATGATAAAAATAAACTACAAATAAAGGACTGAAATGACCAATTTGCCCTTCTTTTTATCCCTTTGTTCTATTACATTACAAAATGTTTGTAAATGATTTTCATTCAATAACCCCATGATCAAATTCCTTGTAACGTTTTAGTTCCTAATTGGTCTCAAATATTAGGTGGAAACCTTAAATTCAAGGTGATAAATCCACTATATATATGCACGATTACCTAACAATGAGTGATTTTTGTTGGAAAATGATTGACCCTTTTCTACTAATGTTAGAATTTGGTGGAACAACATATGCAAAATAATTTTAAGTTGGTATAATATATAAAAGAACCCAAAATGTGAGTCTAAAAAGCATCTGTCATTACATTGTGTTTTAACAAACTATTACAAACTTTCAAAATCCAACACACACAGCAGAGAGGTGAAAGTACATAATTGACCTTAGAGTGGTTCCTTGGTTGATTGATTAGTGGGGTAGAAATGAAAATTAAAAAAGTCATAAAATAATTTTAAGAAAGATTTGCAGTAGCTGTGACATAATAAGCAACAGAAAATAAGCTATGAACCATGCAAAGAATTCCTCCAATAGAGAAGAAATGATGGTGTGTGAAACCACAAGAAGCTCTTGACTTGTTGTTTGACATTGTTCCAATCACCAGCATTGATAGTCCCACTGCTAATATTATCCTAAAATTTAAAAAAAAAACAAGGAAAATAAATCAAAATCACAACTTTTTGAACCGCTTAATGAAAAAAAAATTGAGTCTTGAAAAAAACTTTTCTTTAAAACGTTAAAAAGGTGGTGGGATTAGGAGATTTATAAATGAATTAATTACCAGGTGAAAATGAGGCAGACAATAGATAATTGTCTACTAGGAGAAGCTTTTTGAACTTCATCAGTAGTACAAACACTGCAACCTCCAAGCAAGTTAGCAAGAACATGAGCAATGCCAAGAAGGCTTGCTGCTGCTAACCCCATAACATATGCATCATGACTTGGCTCTTTACACTCAAATATCCATAGTTTTAAATGTTTCTCCTGTTCAAATCATCAGATTCAACATTTAGTTTTCAAGTTTGAATCTTATGTTTGTGTTTGCTCTCAAAAAGAAAGTATGAGAAATTTTTTTTTTGAATAACTTGCCTGATTTTGAGCTGCTTCTGCTTTGATGCCAAGAATCCCAGCTACAACATCCAAAGCCACTATCAAGAAACAAGCAAAAATCCCAAAAAGTTTAGCCATCGTTTCTTGAAAAAAAGAAGAAGATGAAGAAAATTCTAGGGTTTTTCAGCTGTCTGCTTCTCCTTTTTATATCTCTTAGCTGTTTCTTTAGATGAATAATAGAGAACAAGAATATATATAAATATATATATATATATGTCTGTGTGTGTGTGAACAAAGTGCAGGAAAGCTGTCTGGAGTAAAGTGAGAAAAGAATGTACAATATAAATTTATGGTGCTCTAGTGTAAATAATATATATGTATATTGTATAACCTGACTTACCACTATAGAAAATCGCATTATACAGGGCTGTTCAATCATCATTTCAATAGTGAGTATGATGTTTTTCTTTTCCGAGTAAAAGTTAACGTCTTTCCTTTCCGAATAAGAGTTAGATTTTGGAGCGTCTTTTTTTTTTCGAATAAGAGTTAGACTTTACAGATAATTTGTGATGCTCTATAGTTTAACTAATATATATATATATAAAAAGTGATTATATATATATATATATATATATATTGGATGAAGATGGTAAAATGTTTCTTTTGTCAACACACAGAGCTAACTTTATTTTGCTTTTGTGGAAAAAAACCCTCTCTAGTCTGTCTTTTCTTTTCTTTTTTCTTCCCTTGGATTCCTTCCTTCATGTGTTAGACCAGCAAAGTAGGGTATAAAACAACTAGGCAACTCTTGTATGTGCGTGGTTGGCATCGGACAGGTAAAAATATTTGGCTAAGTTCTTGTACTGCCTTTTTTGACCATGCCACTATTTTCCCTCCATGCATGAAAGTGGCAGTTAATTAGCCACACCAAATAAATCACATTTACAATATATATATTAAACTTATAATCTCGACTTTTGTTATAAATATATATATCTCCATAGAAAATATTCTTGAAATAAATGTTTCTATGTGTTTGATCCCAAATTAAAATTACATTCAGATTAATCCATGTTCAAATTACATGCAAATTCAAACTTCAATTTTACTAGTGTTAAAAAAAAGTTCTTTACCAATTCCACCGCATTTTTTAATTTCCTTACCAAATTTGTATATATATATATGAGACTCAAACCCCAAAATTTAATTAATGCAATATCTCTGTTACACCATACAAGATCTTGTTTTTCAACAATTTTAACTTATAGAAAAAATTTATAACCTAGTAACTTAAAGGAGATAGTAAAGAGACTCTAAAATACTTTTTTTTTATTGAATGATCGAAGATTCAAATCTCTTAAAACGATTTTTTTCAGTGGATGATCGAAGATTCGAATATCTTAGAGTTTTTTTAGTAGATGATCGAAGATTGGAATATTTTAAAGCGACTTTATCAGTGGATGATGCGTAAGAAGGTAGGGAAAATGCCTACGGCGCTGAAGTAACTCATGCCATACTCCCAGGAAAAGCTCGAAGGACTGTAAGCAAAAAGGTTAACCCATGCCATATTTCCAGAAAAAGCTCGAAGGACTGTAAGCAAAAAGGTTAAACCATGCCATACTCCCAGGAAAATCTCGAAGGACTGTAAGCAAAAAAGGTTAACCCATGCCATACTCCCAGGAAAAGCTCGAAGGACTGTAAGCAAAAAGGTTAAACCATGCCATATTCCCAGGAAAAGCTCGAAGGACTGTAAGCAAAAAGGTTAAACCATGTCATACTCCCAGGAAAAGCTCGAATGACTGTAAGTAAAAAGGTACCTGTACTCGAAACTGACACAGGTGGATAGGTAAAGAATACCTAGGGACGCTAGACAACTCTCTCTAAGGAACTCGGCAAAATAGCCCATAGCCCCATAACGAGAGAAGGGGTCCCTACTCATAAAGGGAGTCACAGTGACCAGGCTCGGGCGGAAATTAGAGCAGATAGCTTTATATTAAAAGTTTTAAGTCAAACTCTAATTTTTGAGTAAAAATTGAACCCTATTAAACGAGTATTCCGTAAATTGAATTCGGCCGAAAAGGTTAAAACACATGTGGGTACCAAAAACAAAAATTTACTGCCTTAGAAAGAAAAAATTGGAAGAAATAAAAGAAAGGGAGAAGAGGAGAGTTTGGATGATTCGAGATGCCATCATTGTTCCTTTTTTGTAAGTGTCTTTATCCCTCTCTACATTTTTAGAATTATTTCTTGCAGCTTTTTTCTAAGCTTCATAATAGATACAAGTCATATAATGTTTATACATATATTTTAAGACAATTTCACACCTAATTATATATTTACAAATTATTATAACCTGAAATCTCATATAGAAAATCACAGACAGAACACAAAACTAGTGTTTAATCTTTCAACAATCACAAAGCCAAGTTTACATTCCAAAAAATTTGTACATAAATCATTACATATCATTCTTATCTAAAAACATGTCATAAATTGTCAAGAACAACACTTCAATTTGATGAATGTTCACTAAAGACATGTAAAAACAAATAAATCCAATGACCTAAACTCTAATCCTTGAAAGATGCAATGTGTCTATATGTATATATATATATATATATATATATTATATATAATATAATATATATATATATGTATAGCAAACTCTGTTCATTGTGTGTATATATATATATATATATATATTCTCATGACAAAAAAATGAAAAGGAGAGTTCAAAATTTTACCATTCCAATCGAGGAAGACTGTGCTCTTTTCAACAAGAAATGTGGATAGAGCCATAGCTAATTGATTGCAAATCAGATTCAGACATATTTGTTGCCCAACGACGAGGTCCTCCTCCTTCGTCCCCTTCTTGATTTCCCTGTAAATTATATGCATAAGACGGCCATTTTGCACCCTTACCACAAAGTCTTGAATCACCACCACCACCACCACCAGCATTGATCATTTTCTGTGTCCTATCCAAAACAACAAGGCTTGAAAACGTCGAAAAACTATTACCAACAAACACATTAGACCTCAAACAAACTTCATAATCAATAGCTGATTGAATAAGGTAAGGATGTTTCTTATAAATATCAACAACACTGAGTTTTTTCTTCTCCAAAGGAAGTAGATTTTTTTCTCCCCAACCTTCCGTGATAGAGTTATCTTCGAGTAAACTATCGGCTACAGCCAAGTAAACGACTATAGGGTTATTGTTCATAGAATGCTCCTTAATGTTTCCGACTCTCTCGATTACCTGATCTTTACTACTACATATTTCACTTACATTCAACCTTTGTTCTAGTTTCTTGCAATGAATCATCCAATCTTTTTCGATTCTCATATGAACTGCCATGTAAGGTACTTCCTCTAATGGAAGAACAGGTGATATTTTGTGTCCTATTTCCCTAACCTTGGAGACAACTTTATCGGCTTCTCTTTGAATTTCATCTACGAAAACTAGACATGAAAAGATGATAGCATAGTCGGATACAGGCCAATGATCATGCCATAGAAATGGATTCTTTCCAACTATTCGAATAGTTTCGTATTCTGGTTTACTACTAAACTCTCTTAACTGTTCTAGATCTCTTTCAGCTGTCCATTTCCTCCCACTTCCCTTTTGAAGATCAAATACATCACTATGATTTTTAACATCTGAATAAGGACTAATTCGAACAAAACCCTTGCAAAGAGAATTGAATCTTTCCAATTGAAAAACCTTATCAAAGGAAATAGTTTGCAAGAGATTTACTTCTTTGTAAAACAGAGAAGCACTTAATTTAGGCATCAAAAGTGTTCTGTTCATCATTCTAGCAGTTAAACAAGATCTAGCAAAAGCTATTTTCTGATTGTTTAATCCCCAGATTATTTGAGGAACTTCCAAGAATTTGTTGAATTTTCCATTCTGAATATCTGAATCTTCTTCTGTTACAGTAAGTTTATGGAGAAGAAATACAGAGTCTTTCTGTTCTATTCCTTTAAAGCCAGAAAATGTGGGAAACAAGATAGAGCTAAGAACTATGGCGGTTATAAATAGAACCAAACATTTGCATGTCAAAGAATTCAGATTAAATCCAAAGAATCTCAAATGCTTACGGTTTGATAAGTCCATCTGAGATTCAATCTTCGATTTCAACAATTTTTCTCATCAGAACAGAACCGATTCAGAGAACCCATATCAATTCATATTCTAAAAATCATATCCAATTCTTCCAGACAATGGATTAACACAAGAAATCAAACATGGCATCAAAATAATAATAGTAATCCCTTTCTCTGAATAAAAGAAGAACACTGTTTCATAGAGATAATAAAGAAAACCAGATTCCAACCTGAAACCCAATGAAGGCTGCTCGAAGAAATTAGTAATTCTCCCAATACAGAATCCAATCTTAAAACTCCTAAAAACCCCAGTAGAACAGAATAAATATTTTCTCCGATCAACTTTGACCACCACCTCGATGAATACGAGGAGAAGAAAAAAAGTAATCCAAATTACTTTCAAATTTCAGGAAGAAAAATATATATACATATTGTAAATGAAAACTGGAGCCCATGTCTGATTTGAAGTCAGATCATTGACTTGATTGATGTAGGTGAAAAACTCTGATTCAACAAGACTTTTAACACATACATAATAAACCCCAAAAAAAACATCTTTTTATTTTCTTCTTCTTCTTCTTCTTCTTCTTTTAATGGATAATATTGGAGGAATCTGTATTTTGAAGAAAACCCAAATGGTGGTAATGATGATAATAGTGCATGAAATGACAAGAAATCCAGACACGACAGATCTTTCAATAACTACAAAATCTAATTATGAAGAAAAAAAAGAAAAGAAAAATAAACAGAGAAGAGAGAGAGAGTTTATATTGAAAGAAATCTTGAAGAATATGACAAAAAGAAAGGATTTTTATAAAAACAATTTTGTGTCAGAAATTTTATTCAGAGAGAAGACTACAGATTCTTGAGATGGCAGTCAGTGACTAGGAAATGAGAGTTGGCAATGGCAGAAGACAGAAAAAGACAAAAAAGAAAGGAAGAGAGAGAGAGAGTGGACATCACATGGCTTTCCACTATGAGCCACGAGGGGGGGTACTTTGGGTATTTCACATTGATGTGGGAGGTGATTAATTGTCCATATTATATTACATGTGTTAAGGTGGTTGAGACTTTTTGTGAGAGAAAAGTATAGGGGTTTTGGGTACTGTGTACTTTATTTTTTTAAAAGCCTTTGGTTTTGGCGAAACTTCCGGTTGTGTTCGTTAATTTCTTTTAAAACTCCTTTGTGAATACACTATTGCCCTTGTGACCCTTATCGACGAAATTAGTATAAATAGTTTTTAAATTATAAAAATTTAGTAATATTGATCTTTTAATTATTTTTCGAGTGGAATTAGTTTCCAAACTATAAAAGAATTGCGGTAAATAAAAAAAATTTTAAATATATTTATGTTATTATACTATTTAAATATATTTAATAATAAATATATTGACATAAATAGTCTCTAAATTATAAATAGTTTGTAATATTAGTCCACAAATTATTTAAAAAAATTGTGAGATTTGTTAATTTTTTAAAAACTTAAAATATTTATGTAATTATACTATTTAAATATATTTAATAATATATAATATATATACATATAATATTATTTCATCTATATTCCTTATTTTCTTTCCTTTTCCCTTTTTTTTATTTTTATTTCCTAACAAATTAAAAATTTGAAGAATATTAATCGGTTCAAACAATAAGAAAATTAAATGATTTTTTTTTAAATTTCAAATTAAAAAAACACGAAGAAGAAGAAAAGATAAAAATAGTGAAGAAAATGTGAAAATAATATTAAAATATTATTTGAAGTTATATGTATATAAATTATATATTAAATATTCTTAAATAATATAATGATATAAATACATTTAAAATTTTTTAATTTCATAAAAAAATTTTAACGAAAGACTAATATCTCAATTTTTTTATAATTTAGAGATCAATTTTATAAAAAATAATAATAATTTAAAGATCAATGTCACTAAACATTTATAATTTAAGGACTATTTATGTCAATCTGTTTATTATTAAATATATTTAACTAGTAGAATGATATAAATATTCTTAAATTTTTTTTTTACTTAACATTTCATAAAATTTTTATGAAAAGATTCAGTGTTACAATTTTTTTTATAATTTAAGAATCAATTGTACTAAAAAAATAATTTGATAGTCAATATTACAAAGCCTCCAATTTATAAACGAGGTCACATTATTTGATTTTAGTAATCGGGTCTTTTCACGCTTTTCTCTCTGAGGTAATACGCTTTTTCCCGTCTAGTGGGCTTAAAAGAATAGAACAGCGCCACGACTTTATTATACTCGAAGGGGTTGAAAGCAGGGGGTTTCTCTTCCGCCTCGATACAGAAACATAACCAGAATTGTTGAAGCAGATTTTCTTAAAAGAAGTCACGGAAGAGCAGAGAAGTTTAGCTGATAACAGCGGTAATAATTCCTTTTTTTACTATTTGTTTTAATCATGTTTTAGTTTTAGTTTTAGTTTTTGTATTTATTTTGTGGATTGATTTGGGAGATGCATTTGTTTTCTTGAAATTGTTCTGGTTTTATTTGTTTGACTAAAGAGATTGAGGGTTTTGGATAATCTTTTGAAAGTTCTTTTCTTTTTCGTTGGCGGAGGGGTTGGTGGGTGCTTTTGTGCAGAAGAGTTTCCTGAATAGTTGAAGAAATAATTTGAGGAAAAGCGTATGCGTGAAATTATACGTGAAATTATACGAAGGATAAAAGTGCAATACCTGAAATCTTAGAGTTTAAGTTATGTGATTGATTATGAAGGGGTTTGATTTTGTTTGAGATTTTGTAGACATTGTTGCCTTATTATCATTATTTTGGGTGAAAAAAATGCAGAATTTTAGCTTTAATGGAGCTTGTGGCTTGGTTATGGGGTTGGATGAGTCAGAAGGGATGGCTTCTTGTTGTTTTTAAGTGATTCAAGAACTGAGTTTCTGGTTATAGTTTGTCTATGCTTTTCTTGTTCTTTATTTTCTGGTCACATGAGGCATTTTGTAAATTTTGTGCTCTTTGGACAAAAGAAGCAATTAGACATGTTTAGGGAAAACCAAAGTAAGGACAAATGGTATAAATGTTAATGATTTATATTGACATGCGTATCGAGTTCCGATTTTTACTTACATCGTCTAAATATTAGTGTCTAATGGTTAAAGCTTAGCTTAAGGACATTAAAACGACTTGTTTGAGAGATGTATATAAGTTAAATCACTTAATTTTGAAAATACAACTAACTGTTTAATAATTTTCTGACCATACTTAATATCTAAACCAGTGATCTCGAATGCTTGCCACAGTAGAGTAGAAGAGAAAGAATAACTACGGAATCGAACTCCCATCCAACGGAGAAATCTTAGTCTCACTATATTTAAACCTCAATTCGTAGTTGTCGTTTGTCTGCATCAACTTCTAGCCTTCTCATCTATGACGACTTTGTGTGTTCATACACGGAGTATTTTTTTCATGATAACATTCTGAATCTTATATGATTTCTAGATGTGGTAGTTGTTTATAGAACTTAATGTGATTAACTAAGGAAAGTACTACAAGCAGTTCGATCATCTAAGACATAAGCAATTCTATTGAACCAATCAAATGTTATGTAAAGCCAATTTGTATCAGGTGTTCTTATCAATTTGTGTTTTACCTTATCTCACTTTCTCTCATTGTGTTTGGTATTAATAATCGGGAATGTTAGAGACCTGTATGTTGTTTTATTATTATAAAAAATCCACGGGGAAGATGCAGCAAAGCAATTGGTGTACTAGCCACAGATACAGGCTTGAATATTTTGGTACCAAACGTATCAAAAGGATACAAACTGATGATTCTCTCAATTCATATGGTGGTGTATTTGGTCTCTAACTATTATCCTTTTTTATGACATTTCAGATTTTAGGTTCAGAATCAAGATCAATATAGTCCTTTATTATGGGTACTGAACCGACAAAGGACCCAATGAATGATATGGACTGGAAAAATATTGGCAAGTCAGAGCCTAATCAGCCAGCTTCTGGAGAAGTTGCAAAGAAAAGACTTCCCAGAAAGATTAGACAAATTCCTGATTGTTACTTTCTTCCTAAAAGATCATTACCATCTGCCATTGCTTTCTATGGTGCATGGATTGCTGGTGGAATTGGTGCTGGGATGCTACTAGAAGTCTGGATGAACAAAAAGATCGAAGGTTTGTCTTTATTGCTCTACAACTTCATATAACATCATTGAAATGAATTTTTTATCACAAATATCAAATTTGCAGCATATCTAAAGTATTCATTGTCAACTCGAAATATTTTTTTTATACCAAGTAGTTGCCTGTAAGTGATATTAGATCTACAGTCACAAAACAAGCTTGTAGGTCTATTATCCACCTCGTTCCATGAACACACCACATACCAAAGATTGTTATCTCTATATTTGATATTTCCCCTGCCATGATCTCTCTTAATTAATATTATTATATCTGTTGCTTTTGCAGAGGATGGAGATGTGATCTGGGACTTTGGTAAATAAACAATGGTTAAGCTAGTTCTACTGGTATTCTATTTAGTTGCAGTGCAAACATCAGAAATATATGTCATTCTAGGTGCCCCTTTTTATACTTAGATGTCTTTCTGATGTGTGCAAAATAACCTCAATTGTAGATCAATCCTGTTTAATTTTCTTGGTCAAGTGAATAATCCAAAAAGGCTTGAGTTTCCATGTTGTTTGAAGTTGGTTGTTCTGTTTTTTCTTTTTTTTCTTTTTTTAATTCAAAGAAGTAATCTTTTTTCATATTGCCCTGCAATTTTGAACCTGATACATTGAGCAGTTGTTAATGAAGTAAATTTTGTGGGTTAGAATTCTTTAACTTGATTTCTGGGAGTTATCTGCAAGTCGATTTTGAATTAGTCTCATTGAAAAGGCGCACTAAATAGGTAAAAAAATGAATGCAAGAAATAGTAGAAAAGAAATGTTTCAAAAATTTATTTGTAGTAATCATCGGTATATAGCTCAACATTGCTCTATCTTTGTTACCAAAATATTCCAATATTTTGGCCATTTCAATTTGGCTGCTTTTAATTTTTAACTTTTTATGATACAAATGAAAATATATACATGTCAATCATTATTTTATTAGTACTAATGTAACAAACAAAGAGTTTCAAGTAAAAAAAATAAAATTTCTAACAACAAAATATGTTATTTTTTCTCAAACAAGAATGCCCAAAAAAGATAAAGAAAGTAGCCGGCAAGATTTTGAAACACTAGTTGTATTGCAAGCTCCAAGAATTGGTCGTAATTTCCAATGTCCAGATTTGGCTATAAATAATATAGTACAGCAGCAGCAGTTCAAGCAAAATCTTACAAGAAGAAAACAATGGCTAAAGTAAAAGTGCTTTTGCCTTTTGTGCTCTTACTTCTCATCCTCGCCATGGTTGCACAGAGCAGAACCATTGGAAGTAAGTTAATTTGTATCTCTTGATTAAAGTAAAATAGTTTAGTATAATATATATATATATTGCAATGATTTGTTTTATGTTTAGATGCTGTTGTTGCTGGAAGTAGCAATGAAAATGAAGAAGAAGCAAAAAAAACAGTGGTTTGTAACTCAGTGCACGGTGCAGAAGACGGTGACACTTGCAGCAGCGTTGCACAGAAAGTCAGTTTGACAACTGAAGAATTCCTGGAAATCAATCCAAATATCAACTGCGACACCATTTTCATCGGACAATGGCTTTGCGTCGGCGGATTGACCTTTCTCTGATCATCATCTCCCTGAAAAAGAAAACCCTTCTTCTTTCCCGAATCAAATTATCCACGCAGCCATAAAAAAAAATAAAAAAATGTGCTGTAGTTTTTTCCCTTTCTCTTTTTTGAATAAATGGGGTTTTACTTAATCGATTAAGGTTTCTTGCATTATCCCATAATAAGATAAAAAACATTAAAATATCTTTTAACCTTAATAATTACAAACAAATAAATTCGCATCTAATTTATTAATAGAGAAATATTAATATTAAAAAATTGGGCTCTTATCCACTATCCATATAATATTATATATTTGGGTCTAAATAAATTTAAGTATCAGAACTCTAAAGACTTTTTCTGGAAATTCAAACTCATTATTCAATTCTTGAATTTAGAGCTCTGATACAACTTATTATTATTATTATTAGGCCGCCATCCATCTAACTACAACGTACATGAATTTGAACATTCTAAATAAATTTATTATTATTATTATTATTAGGCCGCCATCCATCTAACTACAACGTACATGAATTTGAACATTCTAAATAAATTTATAAATTTTCAAAAGAACTCGTACTAATAAAAACGATTACCCGTCAATCATTTATCAATACATCTCTCAAAACAAAAAAAGAAGATGAATCAATCAATACTAATAAAAACGATTACCCGTCAATCATTTATCAATACATCTCTCAAAAAAAAAAAAAAAAAGATGAATCAATCAATACCAATCATGGAGTTTTCAATCGGAGAAACGGTGGAGATTTGCTGCGCAGAAGATGGATTCTGGGGATCATATTTTGTGGCGACGATATTAGAAAAGAAGCCGGAAAACAAGTACTTGGTTCAGTACACAACTTTAGTGACTGAAGAAGACGACAAAGTTTACCTGAAAGACACCGTTGATGGTCGGATGGTGAGACCTCTTCCTCCGAAGAAAAAAATTACTGCATTCAAAGATAATGAAATGGTGGATGTTTATGCTAACGAAGGGTGGTGGGAAGGAAGAATTGCCGGAAAACATGGTTCTAAGTACTCCGTTTACTTTGAAACTACCGGAAAATTGATCAAGTATCCGGCGAATCGTCTTAGACGTCATTATGAATATGTTAGCGGGGATTGGTTTACTGTTCTGTAATTATTAATATTGTTTTTAGAATTTCTAAAATTTATGTTTTTACTGTTTATAAAGATAGAGTAACAATTACGAATTTTTCACTCCTCATTTCATTACCCAATTTCCAACCATCATTATAATCTCTCCTTACAAAATCCACATAATAATTGTATTAGATGCTGTCTTTACAAAAGTCCTAGTACTAATGTAATAAGTAGAATTGAATTAATATCCCAACAATCCTTTTTTAAATCAAGAATCACATATTTGTGGTCTCTCTTACAGCAAAATCACATCCAACAATCCTTCTTCAAATCAAGAACCACATATTTGTGGTCTTTCTTACAGCAAAATCACATTGCACGCCTGCAAGGCACTAGATCGTCACATTAAAGTCTTTGTCTACATTAGTATGATATTTTTTGCTTTAACCTAAACAAAATAATCATGAATATAAAAAATGGATATACTCAATGAAATAGAGGAGATGGATGCCGGCATTGGCCAGATTTGTAAAGGTCATTTGTTACTAAGCCATGCTCCAAAACCTTGATCTTATTTTCCAAAGCTGAGATTTTTCCTATAAATACTCATCACTTCTTAACTGGAGAAAATACCATAAGCAGACATAAACCAAATCTATAAGAAGGAAAAAAAGCAAAAAAAAATGGCTCAAACAAGGATGCTTTTGGTCTTCTCACTTCTCATCCTCTTCGCCATGGCTGCAGAGAGCAGAATTATTGGAAGTAAGTGACCATATTTTTACTTAATTAATTAATACTTAGAAGATTTAGTCTTTGATTTTAGATTTTTATCCTCTAACCTATTTTTTAATGATTCAAAAAAAAGAAGAAGAAAAAGATGCAAACACGCTGGTTTGCAGCGCAGTGTATGGTGCAGAAGAGGGCGATACTTGTACCACTATTGCCAGTGGATTCAATTTGTCGTCTGACGAATTTCTGGTAATAAATCCCAATATCAACTGTGACTCCATCTTCGTCGGACAATGGCTTTGCGTGGATGGTTCTCAATCTTCTTGAAAACCCTACTACTACCTCTCCAATTATATATATATATATATATAATATGTACGACGTTTCTTATAATATATGAAGAAATTGAAGGAAATAAAGGAGAAATAAGAGAGGTTCTCCATCACTGTTTGTGAGGAAAAATAATCTATGAATAAACTTTTTTTGAGTCACATAATTCATCTTTTCTGAATATTTCAACTATCAAACAGCTTAAATTCAATGGATAGCAATCAAATATATATATATATATATATATATATACAAACTAAGAAGCAATAATAACTTAATTAATCATCTGAATTAGCTATAAATATCTAGATTTATTCTTAAATATCACATTAATAATCAGAATAACAAAATATCTTTTATTTTATTTAAAGAAAATGATACAAATTACTATATAATGATCTACATTTACAAGCATATGTTGAATTGATTATATTCAAGGTATTAGGATAAAAAAATCAAATTATAATTAATTATAAACTAATGATTCAATTATAATATACAATTAATCAAGACACTATTATATATATATATATATATATATATATATATATATAATAAATCATGTATAAAATTGTTAATTATTCATGCAATTCATACAACTAAATCGGCAGTTTTTAATTTTTTTTTTCTTTTTTGAGAAGAGAGAAAATAAATTATAGTCTGCCGGCCAGATTTTTAAACCATTTGTAAAAATTGTTTATGCTCCAAGAACTGGTCATTCATTCCAATGTTAAGATTTGGATATAAATAGGCATCATTTCTTCTCTCTAATAATAATAACTTGAAAACAAGAGATAGTTCCAAACTCATCAACTAAATGGCTCAAATGAAGCTGGTTTTGCTGCTCTCTTTCCTTATCATTCTCACACTTTCCACAAGAAGTAAGTCCACTTTCTACCATGAACTAAACATTTCTTCTCAAATATTTTCCTTTTTCTATTAGACTCTATATGATTCTCATGAATATATATATATATATATATATATATATATATATATATGTATTACACAACAGATGAAGCAGTGGAATGCAATGGAGTGCATGAACATGAAAAGGATGAAACTTGCTTCAGTACTGCCCAGAAATTCAATCTCTCAACTGAAGGTTTCTTGAGTATCAATCCCAACATCGACTGTGACGACATTTTCATTGGACAATGGCTGTGTGTGGACGGCACTGTTTCTCCCTAAGCTGTGTTGATTTCCTTCATTCCTACCATACAATTGATTTTAGGGGTAGGGAGATTGTAATGAATAAGGAGCATTTCCTATGTATTTTTAGCAGATCTCTTATTTGGTTGCTTTATTTCAGTGTTGATTAAACATAAATTCTAGTACTATATATATTCCTTTTCCACTCTCTCATATGCACATAGGCTACAATGACTTTAATACTAGCTAATTGAAAAGTAAGACTATATAAAACTTTGTTAAAAAGTTTTATTCGAAACCATATAAATATATACATATATAATTACTTCATGCTTACAAGAAATTGGTCATTCCAATAGTGGGGATTTGGTCATATATATATATATATATATATATTCATCTCAAGAAGTAATAAGCAAGTTTTGGGGGCAGTAGGAACGAGGAGGATTAAAGCTTAAAAAACACACATAATTTCCAAAGCCAGCAAACTTTACCCCATAAAAAGTAATTTTTCAAGACTAATTAAATCCATTTTCCTCTTTTTTTTTCTTTTTCCCCTTTTGGATCTTATCCAAGAGAAGCAACAAATATATATATATATCATATATCCATAGATGTCGTGCAAAGCTAAAACAAATGCCTATTAAAGAAATAAGATCAAGAACACACTTTTGATATGCAAACTAGTGTGTGTTATAAGGTCATACTTAAGACTGGAAAGAATATATACTGTGTCTTTACTCCCTCAAAGATGATAAGAAAATTTCATTTCCAGTAGTTAGTGTAGAAAAGTAATGTATGGAATAACTGTTATGTGTTTATTGATAGAATTCTTGTATTGTTTTTTTGTTTACATAGAGAAAGTCCTATTTATACATATAATTGTAATGATTGTAATGATTACAGTTGTAATGATCACTTTCCTATTGAATAGAATAAATTATATCCACAACGGTAATTTGCCTTTCATTGCCAACGGTAACTTGCCTTTTATTCTTTATTTTCACACTCCCCCTCAAGTTTGGCAGTGGGATTGCCAATGCCGAGCTTGCGTAGAACTCCATGGAATATTCGTCTATTGACTGCTTTTGTGAGGATGTCAGCCAATTGGTCTTCAGATTTGATGTACGGCAAAGTGATAGTACCATCTTCCAATTTCTCTTTGATGAAATACCGATCTACCTCTATATGTTTGGTACGATCGTGTTGGATTGGATTTTCAGATATACATATTGCTGATTTGTTGTCGCACATTAAAGCATATGGTCTTTCTTGGTTGATTCCAAGTTCACTTAGCAATTTTCTAATCCAGATGCGTTCTGCAATTCCTTTAGACATGCCTCGAAATTCTGCTTCGACACTTGAAAGGGCGACCACCTTTTGCTTTTTACTCTTCCAGGTGACAAGGTTCCCTCCGACTAGTGTAAAATATCCGGACGTTGATCTTCTGTCAACTTGATTGTCTGCCCAGTCTGCATCAGTGTATCCCTGCACATCAAAATTTATATTATTATTTCTAAAGAATACTCCATGATCATATGTACCTTTTAGGTATCGTAGGATCCTTAGAGTAGCTTCCATATGTGCAGTCTGAGGTTTGTGCATGAACTGGCTAACTATCCCGACCGCATAGGCAATATCTGGTCTGGTGTGTCCAAGATAGATCAATTTCCCGACAAGTCTTTGGTATTTCCCTTGGTCACAGGTTGATGTTTCTTTTTCGATCTTCAAACCATGATTTACGATGATTGGTGTCTCGGCTGGCTTGCAGTCCATCATTCCTGCCTCAGCTAGTATATCTAGGATATATTTCCTTTGGGATATGAAGATTCCTTCTTTGGAGCGTAGAACCTCTATCCCTAGGAAGTATTTTAGGCCCCCTAGGTCTTTCATTTCAAATTCTTTGAATAAGTTGGCTTTCAAGCAAGAGATCTCGTCTGCGTCATCTCCAGTTATGATCATATCATCAACGTAGATTATCAAGCAGGTTATCAGTTTTCCTCGTCTTTTTTGGAAGAGAGTGTGATCGGAGTGACTCTGACGATACCCATATTTTTCCATTGCTATAGTAAATCTTCCAAACCATGCTCTTGGTGACTGCTTTAGTCCGTAGAGTGCCTTCTTTAATTTACAAACTTCATTTCTTCCAAAGTTCTTGGTGAATCCGGGGGGTGCTTCCATGTAAACTTCCTCTTTGAGTTCTCCATGAAGGAAAGCGTTTTTAACATCGAACTGGTGTAAGGGCCATTCCATATTAGCAGCTATGGAAAAAAGGATTCGGATTGTATCAATCTTTGCTACTGGATTGAAGGTTTCAGAATAATCCAGTCCATATGTCTGAGTGTATCCTTTTGCTACTAATCGTGCTTTGTATCTTTCAACTGACCCATCAGCTTTGTGCTTAATTGTGAAGACCCATCTGCAACCAACTGGACGTTTGTTTTTAGGAAGTAAACATTTTTCCCAAGTCTCATTTTTTTCTAGTGCCGCCATTTCGGTTTCCATTGCTTGTTGTCATTCCTTTATTCCTTGTGCCTCTTGTATATTTCTAGGCAATTTTTCTGAATATAGTTTTGTCATGTATGACTTTGCTTCCTTAGTCATTTTCCCTTTTACTATATTGGAGACAGGGTATCTTGAGTTTCGGGGCAAATGTTCCGGACTATAACGCCTTGGAGGGACTCCTCTATTTTGCCTTCGAGGAAGGTTGTATGTACCTGTATTTTCAACAACTTCTTGCATATGAGAGTTAGTAGCATGAAGATCAATTGATTTTTCGGTAGCAGCGGAAACATCATTTGAAGTAGTACTTACAGTATTACCTTCTTCGATAGGAATACCTGAAGAGGACTCATGTGGCTGGGCAATGGGTAAGATAGGTTCTCTACTAAGGTAGAGATCATTGTTAAAGAAATCGAGTGAGTCATCTTTTTGTTTCTCCCCTTGAGCACGAGATTTGTAAAAATATTCAGTTTCGACGAAGTCGCAATCCATAGTGGTGAATATGCGTCGGGTAGGGGGGTGATAACATCGATAACCCTTTTGATGTACGTACCGTACCCGATAAAGACGCATTTTAAGGCACATGGGTCAAACTTAGACCTATTTGATTTTGGAATGTGAACAAAACGGAACAACCAAAATTTTTTGGAGAAATAGTTTTAAGAGGAGACTGAGTTATATTTTTATTAAAGGTGTCAAGGGGGGTTTTGAAGTCAAGGACTTTTGTTGGTAAGCGATTTAGAAGATGAACTGCAGTGGCAACAGCCTCTGGCCAAAAAGAGGTTGGGACTTGTGATTCAAGTAAAAGTGCTCGTGTAATTTCCAAAATTATGCGGTTTTTCCTTTCGGCCACCCCATTTTGTTGGGGAGTGTTTGGGCACGAAGTTTGATGAATAAGGCCGTTGTTTTGAAAAAATCGTTGCATGGCTTGGTTTACAAACTCCCCACCATTATCAGATCGGAGAATTTGAATAGTCTTTTGGTATTGTGTGGAAACCATTTTGTAAAACATTTCAAATTTTGATGGTACTTCTGATTTGGATTTTAAGAAATAAATCCAAGTCATACGAGTGTGATCATCAATAAATAAAAGAAAGTACGTAAAAGAGTTTTGTAAACCAATAGGGGCGGGCCCCCAAACATCAGAGAGTACTAGTTCAAAGATATTTTTGCTTTTAGAAGCACTTAAAGGAAAATGGTTACGATGGCTCTTGGCCAAAACACAAGTATCGCAATGTTTTGGTAGAGGTAATTTAGGAAATAATCTTTTAAAATAACCTGAGGAGGGATGTCCCAAGCGTTGATGCAAAAACCAACTTAGGGAGGGTTTTTTTGTTTGAAGGGCAGTGCCAGAGGTAGAAATATCGCTAACATAGTAGAGCCCATCTTTCTCAATGCCACGCCCAAGTATCCTCTGAGTCAGGATGTCCTGTATAAGGCAAAAACGAGGATATAACGAGACAACACAATTTAATTCCTTGGTAAGTTGACTTATAGATAAAAGCTTACAGGTCAAAGAAGGAATATAAAGGCAGTGAGAAATATCAATAGTAGGAGTAAGTTTGAGTTTTCCTGCCTGTTTTACACGAGCAATGTCACCATTAGCAGTACTGATATGTGAGATTCTCGGTTTTGAAAAAGTGTTAATATCAGTGATATCATAAGTCATCGTGTCTGTTGCCCCGGAATCAAGGAGCCATCTATTTTCTTTATCAGAAATATTATTCTCAGATTTTGAAATATGCGTAAAACCCTTATTAATTAAATTACTTTCATTAATTAAATGATTTTTATCAATTAATTGATTTTTATCAATTAATTGATTTTTATCAATTAATTGATTTTTATCAATTAATTGATTTTTATCAATTGAAGTTGGGTTGGGTCGATTATTATAAGGAGGACATAAGAAGGAGTCTGGGCTGGGATATTGGATCCCAAGCCCAATACCTGATGGGTTGCCTTGTGGATTTCCGTCGTGGAGTGTATATGTCTCAAACCCTCTAGGGTTTGCAATCCCATTCCCAATTATTTGACCCGGCGCCGCTTTCTCCGATCTGAGGCCGCCATCCGCTGTGATTCCGGTGAGTCGTCGCCGATGCCCTTCCGCCAGTAAACTTCCCTCACCGTGTATATTGACATGTCCGTTTGCAACCCCTGCAAATCTGAACTCTGTGTCGACCGGTTCTCCTTGATGGTCGTCGTTCATGGCGGCTTGAGCGGTTGCGACGGTGGCACCTGGACGTCGTTTGAAGAAGGATGCGGGGAAGCCATTGAGATAGTAACAGGCCTCCTTCGTGTGTCCCACTTTTTGACAGTGGGTACATCGTTGCTTGGATCTGTAAGTGCCGGTACCGGAGGGGAGATTTCTGGTGGAGGGGATCCCCGAAAATGATGACCGCAATTTGATTCTATGGTCATGGTGGCCTGAGTTGTCTGATCCGGGAGGATTGGTGTGCCCAGGTTTGGTGAAGGGCTGGTGAACAGAGTTCCTGGCGGGGTGAACAGTGTTTCCAGCGAAGTGAACAGTGTTCCCAGCGTCGGTTCTGATGAGTTGCCGCGTGGTTAACCCCATTCCGAGACCTTCACTAGCGTTGGCGGACTGCTTGTGGAGGATATCTATGCGGGTAGATTCTCGTCTTAAGGCAGCATAGGCGGATTCAACACTCCGTAAGGGTTTCTCTTTGAGTAGATCCCGTTTGATCATGTCATATTTTCTATCATTTGTGCCGGCCAAAAATTGATATAGACGTATTTTCTGTTTGTTCTTGTTAAAAATACGTATGTCCGAGTTGCACGTCATGGGGTTTGGATCGCGCCGGTCAATTTCTTTCCATAGCCGTTGGAAACTGCTATAGTAAGTTTCGAGCGTTTGCTCGCCTTGCTGGAAACGCATGGCCTGAACATTGAGATCAAAAATCTGAATCTCATCTTCACCGCTTTTATATGTTTCGGCAATGCCGTCCCATAATTCTTTAGCATTTTGATATTCTAGGAATTGGTTGGATAGCTCTGGCTCGATTGATTCGAGTATCCATGAGAAGACCTGCAGGTCGCCTTGCTCCCATTTTTGAAATTGCGGATCGTCGATATGTGGGGGTGGAATGGAGTGGGTGATAAAGTGCCATCTCCCTCGTCCCCCAATTACAATCTTGATTTTTTTGGCCCAGTTCAAATAATTTGTATCGTTTAACTTGGGCTCAATATATATGTGGTGTAGAAATTATTTCTACAGATTGTTGATTTTGGAATTTTAGCATGTTGATCATTTGGTCGAGGGTGAAAGTGGTTGTACTGCCACCCCCTCTCGTTTGGCTGGATTCATCGTCGGACATTGTTTTGGACAGATGATGAGTAAAGAGATAAGATAAGAACAGAAACGATTCGTTTATGCATCGAAATAATGCTCTGATACCATGTAGAAAAGTAATGTATGGAATAACTGTTGTATTTTTATTTATAGAATTCTTGTATTCTTGTATACAATTATTACATATAATTGTAATAATTAGAATGATTACAGTTGTAATGATCACTTTCCTATTGAATAGAATAAATTATATCAACAACGGTAATTTGCCTTTCATTGCCAACGGTAACTTGCCTTTTATTCTTTATTTTCACAGTTAGCAACATTGGAACGTTAATGGTAACAGATTCAGAATGAATAACAGAGAAAATTACCTTTAGCTTCATCATCTAGAGCTCCACATACAATTTTCAAGCACAACCTTAACTATTTTCATTGATTACTCAAAAACACAGATTCAACATATAATATATATATATATATATGGATATATTCAGTGTAGATTTAATATCAGGAAACAAAACTGACTAAAATTTAACGCCTCATTCCCAAGCTAGAAACGAAGTAAGAAAGAACCGCAAGAGACTAATTAATCAGTTCTACTTCTCTATTCAGTGATTGCTAATCAGTGATTAGTACTCTACTTTTTTTTTTTAAAGATCCAATTAGAGAGCATCAAACAGGGCATTTGTATCCACGAATATTTAGTACTGGGAGGACGGGAACAAAATTTGCTCCGTTGCAGCTTTCTCCGCTATTTTCTTGAGTAAAAGCAATTGTTCTATAGAATAAACACAGGTACCTCTTGAATAAAGCACCGTATGTGCCCCCGGTGAGTTCATCACGACCTCTAGTAATTGTTGGCGGTTCAACGTAGCTAGCACTCCTCCTCCAAACTCGTTTACGTTGGGGTTTTCAGCCGGAATATTATTAATCGAATTGCAGGAGCCTGTAGTGTGAACCGGCATGGCCTGGAGGACGCGAATCTGAGCCTGGAGAAATTTGACATACTTGTACGCCTCCTCGAGCATCGTAGCGGTGTCCATTCTCCTGTTCCACGGTAACACCTTCTCCAAAGATCGTACCTTATCGCTCATTCTCTGCCGCTTTTTAGCCGTCCCTTTCGCTCGTTCCCGGTACGGCGCACAACTCTTCACGTTCGTTGACGATGAGTCGATTTGATTTTTTAAATATGATAACGAGGACGAGTCGGTAGGATGGAAGTGGAATAGTAGTTGCTCGTTTTCATAGCCAGTTTGAGGTTGAAAGAGCAGCGGTTCGCATGATTTCTGGATAGGAAGATGGCCGAAGTGGCCGGCGAAATCCGATCCGTCGTTAAAGCCGAAGCAAGGATTTATACGAGGCGATGCAGCAAAGAAGTTGATAAGAGGTTCAGTAAAACCTGCCTCTTCAGTGGTGCCATGGTTGAGTTTCAGCAACTGGAAGTCAAAATCCTTGGGGTTTAAACGCTCTTGTTTCATCATTTCCAGCCTCTGACCTGAAACATCATCATGTCTCCAAGTCTCCATCTGGAGAAATCCTTCACCCGCAGCGTCATATGTTACCGGAGCCAAACTTCCATCGAACCGAGAATAGTTCATGAGCGTCAACGACCAAGGCTGCAAAACAGACTGAAAACTAAGCTCCGGAAGAAATCCATAAAGGTAAGCATCGTCGGCACCCATCGCCGGCGTCAAATATCCACAGTGTGCGTCGGCGACAGAGATACCTTCCTTCATGCAGAAGTTTCTCTCCATTTTGATGTTCTCACAAAAAGAAATAAACGAGGAGTGCGTGATGGGATGGGGGGAGAGGAATATACCGAATGTATACAAGGGTGGACAGGTGGCATCTCATGAAAGGGAGTAGTAGAACTACCCTTGGCGGCTCAGAGAATCAAAAAGTGACAGTTGGCAGCGTGTTATGGTACTTGATAACTGATCAGACTGCTCGTTCTGTCGTTTTGTCTGTCCTTTTCCCTGGCCTATTTTGATCCGTTGGATGATGGTACTGGGGTATAATCGTACGGTTGCAAAGGAGCATGTGTTTGGCACGCGAGACTCTAGGAAGGTATGTTCTCGCGTAGGACAAAAAAAAACTGATACGGTATGTGAAATTACCAATCCACCCCTAAGCCTGTCTTCGATGTGAGGGCAAAGAAGTCATCTCATTTTATTTTGCAAGTTAAAACGCACGTTATTATCAATATCAATATCATGACACGAGGATGATGATGAAATTTTTTTGCCTTGTTAGTGATAATATATGTACAAAGGGAGCACGAAGCAGAGCACTGACGATCCTGAATATACACACCAAACAAGTGGAGTGCAAATTTAGAAAAATGATGCTCCTACGCTAGCTACTCTTTTCATTAATTATTAGAATTAGAAAAGGGAAAACAAGGGAGAAGGAAGGGAGGGGAGGGGAGATCTAGCAGCCAATGAAGAATTATAAATTACAAGAAACCAAGAAAGAATTAAGTAAAACTGTACACAAGAATGGAACAGCAGAAGCAGCTGAAGAGAGATGATATTTGAGACAACAGCCTCTGACTCCCCACATGAACTAAAAGGGATAGCAGCTGTGTATCTAAATTTTCCTTCTCAAAAATCATCTCTTGGAAACAATGGAAAGGGGAGGGGGTAAGGGGGAACTAAACCAATCCCTAATGAGTACCACATGCTCTGTTGGTGGTGTTCTAAAATTTGTTCGCTGCAACTGCTGTTTCACACGGCCCTGCAAAATTTTTTCACCTATCCCACATTGCTTGGAATATGGGGGGTCTGTGCTTCAACCAATGTACCAATTCCTTGTCTAGGGGAGACTTGTTTAAAACAGCATCCAACATTGGGCTTCCTACAACTTTTGGAGTGTTCTTGAATGACCATATCCGATCCTTCGCCCATGGTCTCTGGGGCTGCTTTTCCTGCATAAGTTTCAAAAGGAGCAACAACAAGTTGGATCAAAATACAAAACAATTTCTCATTCAATAACAATGGTAAGGCTACAAGGACATTGAACTTACCATACTGGCAAGCATAAATTTCACGGTCCTTGGGCCATAAACACGTTGTCTGGATGGCTTCTGGACTTTTGCATAGAAGGAACCTATATCAGGCAGAGACAAGCAACCCCTGCTTGCTCTGGCAAGGTTATTATCTGGTTCAGCATTAGCTTGGTTATACCAATACATCAGCTGTCCTAGACAATAATTTTCCCCATACGTCTTGCAGTACTCATGCCCAGCAGAACCCAACTTATCAGCATACTTAGGGCACAGGTCAAGGGGACTGATATATACAGGAGGAGATGTAACTTTCTTGTATTCCTGCAAGATGCAAAAAGTAATTAAGGGGAAAGATTCATTTTCAAGGTGTCTATGCCATGTCAATATGAGATTGGACTAACCCTTATTTTAAAAAAGGATTTTGTGTAAGCATATATATGGATCAAGTCAGCAGCAGCATCATGGCGACACTTGTATGTACAAGGAAGGTTTCTTACTTCATCCCTCAACCTGAGACCAATAAGAAGAAAACTCGTAAATACATGTCTCGTGATTATAAACCAGAAGTGCCAGAAGGTACAAGGAGTTTTTGCTTCTAACCATAGTAAGGATTTCCGAAGTGCCATCTCAACATTCTCAGAAGTAGATGGATCATGTGCTTGAACACTAGCTTTGAATTCACTAAGCAAACTGTCATCCATGTGAGGTGAAATGCTCTGAATCAGATCCTCAACAAAAGATCCCTCTCCATTCCAGACATGCAAAGCTGCATCTCTGGGAGAAAGTCTCTCAAGTGGCGGAGGGGCCTTCTTGGGATCCCCAAAAACACACCTCATCACATATCTCACCTGAAAAGAAGGGGGAAAAATTCTCTATTGAAATAAATAAATTGATATATTAATCTCAGCTTTGAATTTGTTTTGCTATCTTTCAGGAAATTCCTGAACCACCAAATATTATGACATCCATGAGTATATAATTCCCAAAATAATTTCAGTAGAAAATAATATTCTTCACCTTATCAAGAGTAAGAGCCAAATTCTGAAGCCTCTGATTGTAGACACCTTCAGCCTAATAGCATCAAGAGAACAAAGACACCAGACAAGTGAGCACAAAAATTCTCTGTATATTATGGTAAAACACTTAATTAATATATCATGTAAATGATGATGGGACACAGTTTAGAACCACCCCCATCTCAAGTATAGGAAAAAATATTCACCTGAACCTCAGCATCACTTTTTTCAACCTCCATTGAAATCTCTGCAAAATATTTCTTTTTCTCTTCCAAATTATGCTTAAGAATCTCTTTTGGAAGCTTTGTCCTCTCAAAGTTGATAAATCTGACCTGCATTCCCATGGCACAATAAAAAAATGGCATACAAACAAGTTGTTTCACTTACATAATATTTAACAGAGCGAATAAATTGCATACCAGACGAGCGGCATATGATATGAGCCATTCTGGCAAACCATCAAGTAAACAACTACCAAGTCCAGCCTTAAGCAGGTCAATATAATCTTCTTCAGAAACTGTATTTAATTCACAAGCCTCTAGCATTAAATAGTGCCGATCAAGGATACCATGGTACTCCTTTAGCACCTGCACATGAAGTCCAATTCAATTAAATGTAATGGGACAATCACTGATAAATAAAGAACTTCACAAAACGGAAGTGTTCTTAATTATGAGACATAAAAATGGACGAGGTAATTCTTGCAAAAAATGCATACAGATCAAATCCCCAAAAGAGGTGCTAACTACAATTGAAAACATTTCATTTGGTCACCCTCATATACCTTCTGGAAAGCACCCTCTCCAGTCAAATTCAAGTAACTACCACGGCAAACTTGGCTGCCACATAAACAAACAGAAGCTTCGTACTCTTCCTTGCTCTGTAGAATTAGAGAAACATCATCAACAACCACCCTACTTTATTTCTGAAAGTAAAAAAAGGAGCAAAGACTACCTCAGTAACAGAGTTGTAATCAAAAGTGATCTCTTCACCGTATCTAATAGGGCGAACGCTATATATTCCAATCTGGTATTGACCATCCACAGCAGTAACTCTGCCAAAGACAACAGGAAATCGTTTCAAGATGATAATCCCCTTTCATAAACAATACTAACTTCTAATATATATTTCAAAAGATGTTTTGACCTCAGTCCACTAGAGATTGACTAACATTAACATCTTTCAACTCATCAGTCCAGTTATTTCCATTTCAGTTCTAGTTCAGTCTGCCTATATTTAAAAAAAAAAAAAAAGAGATATTTGATAAATCAGACATTAGTTTGACTTGGTTTCAGTTTAAAAAGAATTTGAAATTGATTTGAGTTTCTGAGTAAGTTCAGTTTACTATTATGAAAAATATTATGTTGTCCTGATTTGGGTTGATTTTCAACTCAATTATACAACCTAAGCCTCAATGGAAGTCAAAGCACATGTAATTGATCCAAAATATATTAGAGACAACAACATATCTAGGTTTAGTACTAAAGAGTATTAAGCCTTCATCAAATAATAATTTAACAGACACGAGCAAGAGCATTGGCCATAACTTGCAAGTAGGAAGAATTTTAAAAGAACTAAAAGACAAAATCACACTAACATACACCAGAAATAAAATCATAATCTTCTATCTACAACTATCAAACAGAAATTGCAATATAAACCACCAAAAAAGAAAAGAACCCCAAGCAAAAATCCTTGTAGCTTCTCTTTCTAAAAAAAATGTCTTTTTCTGAACTAATATGGGAAAGATAGCACATAACTTACTAAATTCATAAGTATCTACTCCCAACTGGATCCAGAACATCCTAACCACATATTATGATGAAACATAAACATTCATAAAGTAATAGAAAATACCAATTATCTTAAACTAACAAGATATCTATTATATGAAACAAACTTACTTTGCCTCACAATTAGGTCGACAAGAGTGACAGATTCGACTAGCATAATTTGCTTTGTGCATTGCATCCACAACTACTAGATCATATCCATCAGCATCGCCCTGTCAAAATAGATGAGACTCACAGTAAATAATCGAACATACACAGAAAGTCACAAGCTCATATCTCTCATTTCAAAGGAAAAGGCACCTTTGGCCTCTCCAAATATATGTTGTAGAACTCAGGTGCTGGATCATTGCTATTTTTTTGTAATGAGCGAATTCCATCTTGTTTCTCGAACCATTTCCAAGCAGGATAAACCTAGAAGCATCATCAATAGGGGAAATATTAGAAGAAATTGTGAGATTTTTAATATATACAAAATTGAAAAACTGGCTCAAGTAATCGGAGAAACAACAACCATAAAGCTAACAAAAAAATAGCATCAAAGGTTAGAGAGAGAGATTATATGTGATGGGATTTTAGAGAGTTAATTCCCTAGGAGATTAGACTAGACATTGAAATCTCCTGCCTGCAACCTGGTCAAATTGAAACTTCAGATTCAATATTTCCAGAATACAAAAAAAATACTTGCTTTTTTTAAGTGCAGCAGAGCTCACACTTCAGTATTTATTTGCTATGCACCCTTTTAAATGAAACATGACGATCAAGAGAAGTCTGGAAGTCTCATGCAATCATACAATTAAGTCTTCTTCTCACAGTAAGACCCTTTCAATTCATTACATAATAGTTGATATAGATATGTAATCTCACTTTTTTAATTTAAAGACCAACAAAAACCTCAGGATCCTTAAACTCCTAGCCTAACTCTTCTCTGTCGATCATGACCTCATCCTAACTAGACACCACGTATACTGTCAATTCTGAGTTCAAATACATCAGAAACTTGGAAATTAAGAATAGAATATGTGGATGCATACAAATAAGCACAAATAACATAAAGCTATCGGTAAAGCAATTTAGAAACTTTCTACAGTTTTGATCATCCAACTATTGCTATACCTCTGTATCAAGGGGTTTGAATATGTCCACAAGAGTTGCATAATTATAGATTTTCATATGATAAGAAAAACCAAGAGCATAGGCCACCGTAACTAGAAAACATAATTTGACATTTCAAATCACATCCAAACTTGGTGGTCTGGATGTTTCCACGAGAGTACATAACTATAGATTTTCATGATGAGAAAAACCAAGAGCGTAGGCAACTGTAAATAGAAAACTTAATTTGACATTTCAATTCACAGCCAAACTTTGTGCCACCAGAAAGCTCTGGCCTTAAAGGAGGCAACTTAAGGTGGATGTGTTAGGAGCTAAAAAGGATAATAGGCATACAGAGGGCAGCCTCCAAATTGAAGAGGTTAAAATGATAGCAATACATGGACAATATTAATGAATCAGCAATACAAAAAATATATTTATATGTATAAAAGATCACAACCCATCATCATCAGTATAGCAAGTGAGAAAACTCCAAAAGAAATCAATATGATTAGAGAATATAACTACAATATATAAACACTAAGAAGCATGCTAGCCATCCACAAACTCCACTTTCCAGATGGTTATTGTTTTGTACTTACCTCTCCCAAGAACTCAACAACAAAATCCTCCTCAATGAAGCCACCTTCTTTGTTGCAAACAACACCAAGACCCTGATAGACAGATCCCACTATCATTATAAGACGAGATAATTAACATGCCAAAAAGTTATAAAAAGTCAGGAGTCAAGAACCAAAATATCTTGCCTTTCTATAAGCTACATAATTGTCATCACGACGATCATCAATATTCTTCAAGATGAATTCACATAATTTGACAATCCGCCAATCCTGGCCCTCCTCTGCAGCTTCCAGGATCTCCTCAAAAACAGGCTTCAGTGCATAAATCATAGGAGTGCTTCCTGAACCAGTGAAGTGCCTGACTTGCCTGTTCAGAGTACAAAGGAGCACATCTTCAATAAATGAATGCTTGTCAGACAGGGGCCATTCTGATTCATCTGGCATTGAATCAAGAAGAAGATTATAAGTGTATGGGTCAATCCCATAGACTTCTTGTTCAATCACCTCATCTCCCAGATATTTTCTAGGCTTATAGTCCTTAACTTCAGGAATTTCCATGTCAGATTCCTCGGTACCATTTCGCTGTGCACTCAGCTTCTCAGCATAATCCTCAGGTAAAGAAACTCTCATCTTCCTTCTAACTTCCTCCTCATCAGCCACAATGACATAATGATCAATAACATCATATTTCCGTGTAACTGGAGGAACAAGGCTTGCTTTTGTCATCCGCGCACCCCATTCACGGTCATCAATCGAAGAATCAAACCCATCCTCCGATGGGAAATATGACTCTACTCTTGACTCTGCAGTTGCAGCTTCAGAATGCAAATCTGAGTCAGTTTCAGTCTCCGAAGCAGTATTCTCACTAGCACTCGTGCTCTCATCAGAAGATCTATCCAGTTCTTCAGATGTTTCACTTCCCGAGTCCATAGATTTTTTATTCAGCCTGGATAAACGCCTCTTGATTTCACGATCAGATGCATAATCTCCATAGTCAGAAAGACCATTGATAGAAGATGAGCCATTACTCCTAAATGTGGGTTTCTTGTCAGCTACTCTATTAAGATTCTTCTTATACTTGAATGTTGAGAAACCAGGAGGTGAATCATCCTTCCATGTCTTCATTATCTCATCTCTTTCATAGGACAACTTAGAACCAGCCTCCAAACTTGTAGCAAGACGAATAAACAAGGAAATGATACGATTAATACCTCTGTTATCACCTCGATTCTTTGCCCTGGTTCAATATAAGAATCAAAAGATCAATAAAGAACTTCAATGCAATATGCCATTGATGATGATATTATTTACTACCTCTTTTTCTTTTTTTTAACTTGTCGAGTTGGGGGAAATACGAATTTTCTTTTTACTTGTTTTCCAAGGGGACATCTGTTGCTCTTTTTTTTCCTCCTAATACCCCTTATTTAATGCTTTACAGCTAATACCCATTAATTATTCTTTTTAAAATAATGAGAAGTCAAAGAATATTTTAGTCATTTACTATAAAAAGAAACATCAATTTCAGCATTTACTTAAAAGGATTGAAAGTTGTGACAAGTAAATAAAACAAAGAGAGTACTAATATTTGTGGTATATTAAGACTCTTTCAAATTTGGTCAAATTTTCATCCTTTAATTAAAAAAAATTCAATCTATCAAAAATTAATTCCTTAAATTTAAATACTCCTCAAATTTCTTATTTCTTTTGAATGGATTCCACATATATATACTAAATATACTTTTTAACACGTAAATCGTATCTTTCAATAATCAATTGTCAACAATTCAACTCTTAAACAATCAATAAGATTCAAATATGGTGGACCCACAATCAACCAAATCAATTATTAAAGAAAAAAATTCAATATCCAACTAAACATATCTAGTTTTATTTCCTAAATTAGAACATTTTTCCAGTGTGAATATCCAGTCCATATATACTCCCAACATTTAATTACAATATTCAACTGTCAAAATTCAATCCATTCTTATAAGAAACTTTAATAGCAAAAAGAAAGAAAAAAGTTTGAAATATTAGGCAGAAAATAAACTGCGAGGGTTCGGGAAAAAATTGATAATGAGCATCAGATGTCACCTACCGCTGTCTTGCTCCAATAAGCAAGTGTTTCAGAAGTATGATATCTCAAATAACACATTTTCAAGTTATAATGAATAATACAATGCAAGAAACCATCTATAAAGAAGAAAACATACTTTATGGCATCTCTGCACATACGCCTGATGTCCTCTTTTACAGAGCTCAAGCCATGGCCAGCATAATAGCCATTTTTCATTCTGTCCTCTATGAGAGAAACCTGACAAAGAGGAGAAATTAAGTTAAATGGGCATCTGGTGCATTAAATAAACATAAATCAACCTAGGAATTCAAAATATTGTATGCAGAAATCAGCATTAGATTTAAAATACAGCTACCTTTGGCACAAAAAATTCAAATGTATTCTCCTTCATTATGTCCTTCAAGGTTATGGCCAGGTATCTTTCCATCCTCTTGTACCCACTATCAGACTTTCTCATGGCCCACCGCCTTAAGTGAGCATCCCTAGATAAGATTGACGAGGATTTCCTAGCATCAAAAAGCTTTGAACGTTTATACAAGCTTTGACGGAACAAGCAGTTAGCTGACTCTCTCCTATCCGAATTTTCCAAATAATCTCTCAGCCCACAAGAATCCTCCAATTGGTTATCTAGTCCATTAGCACTGGAAACTGCTGAAATGTGATCATTTAAGAATTTAAGGCTCCTCATTTTTGAATGTGAACCACGCGTTCTGATCCAGTTTACATTTGGAAATTTAGAAGCCAAATCTTCTAGTTGGCTACAACCCCTGATGTCAATGGAAGACAAACTTGGAAATGATTTTAGGACTGTTTCAAGCATGCTGGAAGTAATGCCAGTGCATCCACGTAGAACCAAGGTACATATCTTTTCTCTGTTATAAGAATTCTGCAAACAGAAGATCAGATTGTCATAAGAGATGACAAGAGACCATATCAAATATGAGATCGTAAACAATAGTCAAAATCCAAACAATTCCCTTCACCCAAATCAACCTAGAAGCAGACCAGAGAGGTATATAGGAAAACCAAAAGCATAGGAACAATAAGAAACGTGGAAAAAGGTGGAAATGAAATTTACCATTATACTCCACATCACAGCATCGTTGCAACTGAGAGCAATTGAGGACAAATCAACTTTTCTAGAGATATTTTTGTAACAATGAAGTACAGATCTCCAATGCCTACAAGTCAGACCAACATTGAGAAGGGATTTCGTATCAGCTCTGAGGAAATGAAAGATCCGTGCCAGAACTTGACCATCAAGCCCATCCCAGCTTCCAGTTCCCAGATTAGCCCCTGTCCTTTCCTCTCCATTAAAATTTGCATCACTAGATATCTCATCAAAAGAGTATTCCTCCTCCATAGAAATTGATATATTTTCCATTTCATAGTCCTCTTCTGTTCCATCAATCCGTGGTCTTTTGCTAGCACGAAATTTTTCTGCAATAGCAACAAAAGGAGGTTTTTGATAAGATAAATGTTAGTAAATAAACTACTGAAAATTTTGTAAAGAAACTACTTGACGCAAAGCATAAGCTCTAGGGTAAATTCAAGTTATGGAATATGTATACATATGGAATATTCTTTCTATAAGCATTTTTTGAAGTTAAGAATTGTTCAACTACCACTTGCACTAAAAGTTTAATCTAATAGAAAGGGATACAATTTAATCAATTAACACAAAATCTCACATGTGAGCCAAATACAGTAATTCTCAATAACAGACCAAACACACACACAAAAATAGGATAGAGCCACGGCTCAAAAAAAAAAGAAACGTTCCACTTCCATATCATGTTAAATTACCACTACTCCAAAATAAGTTCATAGAGTGGGGTCCTTATTAGCACTCCGGAATAGCAAATGACAATACACTCAAATAAAATTCATTCGGGGAGAAAGGCAGTCAACCTTTAAAGAATCATACTTGTTAAATATGCCACTACATCAAAGCATCTATTTCGGCAACTTTTCACAAAATAATAGTTTATAAGAGATATGAGAGTATTATGCAAGGGCACATTAACCTTGTAGCGTCTGAGAGTTTACAAACCTTCCATGTAATGGGAAGAATCAACATATTCAAGACATCCATATACATAAGCAGGTCAAAATAAATCAAATTCAGGTTTCGTTCCATGATGGCAATGAGATTTACAGTCCGTTTGGAGACCATATATCTTTGTAAAAAAAGTTCTTTTCTAAACATTTTACTTAATTAAAGTCTAAATTTTTAAGTGCATTAATTATAGTTTAATTATTTAACAATAAAAAATTTGAAATTCAAGTGTTCAAATTTTAAAAATATGGATATTTAGATTCCTGTAAAATCATAATATTATTTTATTAAATTCTGCAACTATCAAGCCTCATATTCAACACATATCACCAAAATATCTTATTTGGTTGTAGGCCCGTTTATCACAAGAATTTTATGTATGCGCTTTAGTAGACTACTCACAACTCTAATCAGACTTTTATGTGTTCTCTTTAGTAGACTATTCTCATTAGCAGATTTCAGAAAGGAGATGATTAACCTGATTTCCAGAAGACAGAAGAACTAAAGTGCATTTACCTGGTTTCTGGTAGAGACCAGAGACATGTTTTTCAATCTCTTTCTTTGGCTGCCTGGCATTAATCCAAGGATCTAGCACCTCATTTATTGCTGCAGCAAACTCACGGCTTTTGTATGATTTCATAACCAACTCATGAAGCTTTCCTCGAGTAAAGCCAATGAACTGAGGATGCAAGCAGTGAAATATACTTGGAAGTGTGTTGTGTCTATCAATAGTCGCACTGGATTCTGGCACAGAAGACCCACTAGTATCATTAGGTACATTCCGTGGTTCTTGTATTCTTCCAGCAGGCATAGAAGTTTCTACAGCAGAGGAAACTGGGACCCATATTTTATCCACCTTTCTGAATATGCTACTGTGTTTCTGAATTACCCCTTGATCAGCCAAATTCTCCATCTCTAAGAATGACAAAGGTCCTCGTTCATGCCCAGCTCCATCATGGTAGTACCACTCACCCATATGTAATTCTAGTTCATCTTTTGTACGAATATGGTCTTTTGGAAAACTGAAAGGTACACGGCTCTTACGAGAACCCTGTGAGTCTTGTTCACGAGTGATTTTTGGACGTGAAATTCCTTCTTCAGAAGACCTCTTTGTGTCACTGGTTACTGAGTAATTTCTCGAGGACCTTGAAGAATATCTTTCTTTGCCTTTCGTCTTCATGCGAAGCTCAGAGGCAGTTGAATCCTGGTCTTTAACAACACATGCATTTATTCTGACAACTGGAAGGATCATTCCTCGCACTCCCCGTGCAATGGTCAGTTTACTTCTACTTATGTTGCCAGCATCATTCCACTCATCCGGAGAGGTAAAAGCCCAAGGTGGAAGATCAAGCCTTTTACCCTGGGAAGGATAGTATAAATCATCTATTAGCTGCCACCGAGGATCTTCACACCCAGATTTTGGCATCTGGCACAGAGGATAGCCATCATTCAGGACAAGTTTCTTTCTCGAAGATCTATCCTGAGTAGCTTCATCATTCCTCTTCCAGTCTCCACCTTTGCATGACCAGAGACCAGAAAACCACTCAAAATCATCAGAAGCTGAAAGGCTATCTTTCTCAGACCTCAATTCTGAACTTCCTCCAGGCACAGACTCAGTAATAGCCATGTCATCAGATTTTAAGTCATGAAGTTCATCCATTTGAAGATGTTGCCACGTGTATCCTGTGCAAGCTCCAGTAAGTTTCATTAACAGTATATTATATAGAATGGAATAAATACAAGCAAAATAGAGAGAAAATTACTCAAATTTTTAAGATTTAAATTAAAGTACCACAGAGAAGTACATAAGATAAATAACAAAACAATGACACAGATGGTCTACTATTATATATAGAGCTCACAACATGAACAAACTTCAATGCTCATATGTTAAATTGCTTGAAAAAAATCATCAGTACCACCCCTGAAGAAATACCCTAATACTGATTACCTCATATTTCCCATGGTTATAAAAAATGACGAGCTCTAGGCATGAATATTGTCACAAGGGAAACAACAGAGTCCATTTACTCTGCAGCCTTCCTGGATTCATTTCTTGGTGTTGGGGGAGTTGGGGGACAAGGAGTGTTTAAATAATAAAGATTAATCAACTAGAAAAATTTACCCTATGAAATATCATTTTCTGCGAGGATTGACAGTAAAATCAACAAGGGTAAACCTCTGTCCTAAAACCTGAGGTGTAACGTTTTCCCAGAGTAGTATCTTATTCTGCAAGCATATGTCAGAATTCAAAGTAAACTCTGACAAGGATTAAGCATAGCACAAGGATCCAAGGTACAAGCATCCCACACTAATAATGCACCTTAAATCCCCATTTGCCAGTCTTAAGCCTACACTTAGACATCTGAATCTCAACAAGAGTTAATATATCATAGTTTGTAGGCTAAATCAAAATTCTGAAATTTAACATCAAAATTATTACACAAATCGCTTCAAGTCAAACCATTATAACTCATTCATGGCATATACTGATGGCCCAACATAGAAAACGGTTGATGAAAGAATGAAACAGAAAACATTATACACATCAAACTAAGAAACAAACAACTAGAAGTATGACAGATTTCAATCATTAAATCTGTTATTGGAAAGGCCTTGGACCTAATGGGCCTAAACCAGATTGTTAAAACGAGAGAACATGTAAAAAGCAGAAGGAAAGGAAACATATACACAAAACCCAGAAAATCAAAAGAGCGTGACCGAAAAAAGGTACCTTCAATCTTCTCCCACCTTTCCCACTCTCCATTTTGAAAAACCATCCGCTGCACTTCTGCAAACCAAAAAAGTAATGTAGAATGATGACATTGCAAATTTTACTATCAAAAGAAACCAATACAAAAAAGACTAAAGAGACACATAGACATTGATTAAAAGAGAAGATGAGAAAATTTAGAGCATTTTGTTACTTACCTCTGACATTCTCAAGTTCCTTTCCAGGTGTAGCTGTAATACTCTCCAACAAAACTTTAACTCTTTCATCAATACATAGATCATCCACAGGCCCCTGGACACTCAGACTTTCTTCAGATGAAATAACTGGCAATAAGGAAGGAGTTATAATTCCATCACCAGCACGATTACAAGATTCTGATACATCTCCATTATCTGAGAGCAAATTACCAGGAGCTTCGGGAGGGCTGACCAGCTGCGTAACTGTATCTGATACAATTGGTAGGAAATTTGCAGTGACCAGTGGTGAAACCGCCTTTTCAACAGTTACCCACCTGTCACTATCAAAGTGCTTGATCAAATGATCAGACACTAAGAAGCCTTCTTCAACAAGTTTCTTCAACTCACAGAGTCTGGAAGGGCCCTGCTCCTCCCCAAATTGATCAAGATAGAACCACTTGCCAGTGATTGCATCAGTCATCACTGGATCATGTGGTGGTGTATTGCATATATCCATGTCTTCCTCCATGGACATCATCTCCTGTACAGCACCATTTTCCTGTAATTCCTCGGTACCATTTACATCAGGAGTTTGAGATGGTTTTTCTATTTGACTTGGCAGGCCTTTAAAAACATCGCCATTCCCATTGCTGATACTACCTTCAGTCTCTTTAGCTGCAATCGGCAACTCCTTTACCTCAGAATCCTTTTGTCTAGGCTTCTCTTCTGGCACTCGGTTTCCATCATAACTCTGCCTCTTATCAGTCACTCCACTCTTCTTATTTGGTTCCCTGGACCTTCCATGATCAGGGGACCGCTCCAAGAAACTTGGAGTCCGACCCCCGCGATCCTGATACCTAGATTGATCTTGAGGGGACCATTCTGAATAACTGGGACTTCTTTTCCTATTATCAAAATGGCGGCTCCTTTCATATGGGGACTTGCTTCGATCAATGTGGTGATTTCGATCATAAGGAGACCTACTATGATCATACCGAGTGCTGCGATCATATGGAGATCGATCATGACGGGCCGGGCTCCAATCACGACGATCATGATAGTGGGCCCGGTCGTGTGGGGACCGCTCAGATTGATGTGGACTACTATTATATTTGTCATAAACTACTACTCTTGAAGAATCATAATGCCTAGAAGAATACCTGTCAGAGGAAACATTCCTGGATGAATTATTTCTGTATGATCTTGAATGATTCTCAGATGAATACACAGAGCGAGTACCATCGTCAGAAACCTTCCTACTTTTAGAATTTGCAAAATCATCAGAGTCACCACGAAATTTCCTGTCACTACTATCTGAATCTGCACCTTGACGCTTTAACCTATTACCAGAAGAGTATTCTCTAGCATGATTCTTGCCATTGCTAAGTTCATACCCATCCTCGTCCACTATTTTTGAGCTAATCCTCTGGGTCCTTTCAAGTATGCCACTTTCATATCTAGAAGCTCTTCTTGGGAGATGGCTCCCACTTCTATTCAGTTCCTTTTCGCCAGAAAATTTCCCAGAAGAGGGTGGAGGAGGTGTCCGCTCATTTTTCCATCCCCTTTCCTTGAAGGAATCGTATCTTCTTCCTCTCTGATAGCTGTAATCGTCCTTTACCACTTCACTTCTGCGCCATCTATCAGGAATGAACTCCCCTTTCTCCAACTCTTCTTTTCCAGATGTTCTCCATGACCCAGATGACCATCCATTCTTGTCAGCTGTGTCAGTCTTTCGCCATTTACTACTTAAAATCTCACCCCTTTCAACCTCCCCATCTTTCCTCCACTTGTCAACCACAATTTCACCTTTTTCAATCTCACTTCTTATTTCATACTTGCGTGATCTTTCTACGTTAAATTCTTCATTTTCAATTGGTAGAGTACCCAATTCACCCTCCTCAACTTCATCCTTATGAACATCACTACTGTTGTTACTATTATTACTGTTACCATAACTATTACTAACTACAGCTTCTTTTTCTATATTCACACTTCTCTTAAGTCCCAATTCTCCTCTTTTTTCTTTCTCTCTTTTTAGCTTCTTCATATTCTTAGAATTCACTTTAGCAAGATTTTTTGGAGAAGAAGAAGAAGAAGAAAGGTTGTTGCTGGTAGGCGTGTTTGTATTGCTGCCATTGGTATTGCCTCCGCAAATTGAGAAACGTTCCATAATATGCTGCGAAGGCACACATGCAACGCCGCCATCGCCCATGGAATGCCAGAATCTCAACCCGGAAAGAACCCCAAGAAAACCTCGAAGACACAAACCCTAATTCACTTCTTTTCCAGGGCTATCCTTGCTCATGCTGTCTCTACCGCATCACTGGGAGAAATAAAACAGGCTTCACCGAATCAAAACCCTAGAAATTCCACAGGCAATTCAACGAATTCAAATCAGAACGAAAAGTCCCAAACCGTCAAATTAAGGATAATTGAAATCGTAAAAAGAATGTAGAGTTTTGGAAAACGTTAAAACAGAAAAACCAAATTAAACAAACAAAAATAAAATAAAATCTCCACCGAGAAATTGGGAACTTAGGGTTTTGATACCTGAAAACTCACTCACGGAAAATAAAAAATAGAAAACCAGAAGATCTCCGACAAAGTTGAGTCGCGGTGAGTTAAGAACCGAGTCGAATTGCAGAACCTTCAGAGAAACAGATGGTGAAAACGAGTCTCGGGCGCGGATCGATTTGGAGGTGTTCTGAGAGAAAATAAGGAAAAAGAATAGCTGAAGACGAATCTCTATTTAGATTAAATCTTTTTTTTCTTTCTTCTTTTTTTTTTTTTTTTCGCTTCCTTCTGTAGTCTGTATATATATATACATATTTATTTTAAAATTTTATTATTTCTTCAGTTTTTCTTTCTATACTTTTAAAATACTTTAATTTTAATTATTTTTACATAAAAACTTGCTTCTGTTAAATAAATAAAATATTTAAACTCTTTCGGGCTTTTGGTTTGTTAGAAGACTTCTTTTTTCCTATTTTACCCTCTCTCTTTTTTTAAATAATTTATAATTTTTGAGAGATTATAAATTTAAAATATAATAAAAATAAAAAATATTTTAAATGTCAAAAAAAATTATGTGTTATGATTTAAAATTTTTTAAATAATTATAAGTAAAATATAGTGAAATTGTAAAATTCTATTACTTATTTACTTTAATAATATTACAAAAAAAAATTTAAAAAAATTTTGAAAAGGTAAAAAAGAATTGGAAAATGAACAAAGGGGCTTTTTAGTCTTTTTAAACGAAAAAATACACTTTCAAATGTGTGAGAGAGAATATTAAGTGAATACAAATTTGTATAGAAAAAAAGAATATATATATATATATATATATATAATATAATATGTATTTGGGTACATGGTTTTGGCGCCCAAGTTCACCAAAATATCCCAAGTGTGGAGGGAGTTTCCCGAAACTGGGATTTTGTTCAATTAAATAATTCAAGATCAAGATTTTGGGCCTTTAAAAAATATTAAAAAAATAAAAATCTCCAAACAAATATGAACCCCTTCTCCAATCATCTTTTGGTCCAAAATAAAATTTAAAAAAAAGAATTATGTTTGGCTAATTCTGTTTTTTTTTTTTAATAATTTATATTATGATATATTTATATGCATTTTCAATGTGGGACAACATATAAACATATTATTTTAATTTTTTGTTTTGGTTTCCATTTCTTTGGTATTATTTCCTTTTTTATTTTGTAAAACCTATATGATATTCCTTTTTTTCTATTTTATTCTTTAAACTTTGCATAACACTTCAAGAAGAATGAAAATTTGTTTCTAGCATAAAGCAAGGTAAAAATTACTTAGTGATCACATTTCTCTTTCCCAAGTCACGAATCAATAAGGTTTTGAAGTATATGTGTGTGTGTATATATATATTATTTTATTAATTATACAATAAAAACGTAACCAAAATATATAATATATAATATATAATTATATAAGTTTAAAGTTATAATATTATATAGTTTGACAAATGAATTTTTAGTAAAACTAGACAATTATCTTATATTTTATGGTAAAATAAGCTTTTGATTTAGTACGATATTTTATCCAATAACTTAAATTTCAAATATACTTTATATAGTATAAGATTAATATTTTATTATATAACACATTCTTCCCATCATTTATATGTGAAATGTGTGTAGAGCAAAAAGCACATTATGTCCCTTAATTTGCCTTAATTAGTCATTGAAGACTTGTTGAAGTTTGATTAATAATTAAGATAGAGAGAGAAGTTATTGTGCTTATCAATTTTATCCTTGGTTGATAATTATTTACCTAAAAAAAAAGTAAAGAAAATACATTATATCAATGATTAATATATAATTATAATATATATATATATATATATATTATATATATATTTTTTTTTGTAATTATTCCTAGAACCTTATTTATTTAAAATCAGGTTATATATATTCTTTTTAAGAAAATGAAAATAAAAATTGATTTTATGTCCAACAGTCAATCTTATTATAATAATTTTTAAAAATAAATTCTCAAATCGATTTTCAATAAAAAAATGTCAGAAAAAGAAAAGGAAAATATAAACAAGTGGATCAAGCCCATGACTTAACCAAAATTGGGCCACAATTAAATAGGTGAAGAGCGGGCCTAAACAACGTGAATGGAAAAAGCCATTTCACTATGATAATTCAAATTCGTTATCCAACTATTTTTGGGCTTTAGATAGTTGGGCCAAGAATTTAAATTATCATATTTATAATAAGAAAGACTTTAAAAACTAGTGATATGTGGTGCAAAAAGTTTGATTTTCAAAATATCTTGAATTTTAATTTTATTTATAAAAAAATAAGTCTTGAGAGAGTTTTTCTCTAATATAATATTAAGCGGCTCAAATCTAATTTAATCTAATTTAATTAGGTATAACTGGTGTTAAGTATAAGAAATTTCATCTTCTCAAGTTCATAGTTCATGAATACTTGTTTGTCCAGTCCAAATAGAATGAGCTAAGTTCTTGAATCTTCTCAATTATTATGATGGCCATATATGTGATGTTTAATTTGGTTCAATAACAACATCAATATATATATATATATATATATATATACACACACACATGACAGTAATGTTTGAAGTGACATATATCTAAATCAATTATATATAGAAATTACCAAAAGTTAATATCATAATTAAAGAATGCAATTGTGAAATGGCAAAAATAATAATACCACACACCAATGGAATAGTTTATCCATTACATTAATTTCTTAACGAAAGAACATATAATATTCATAATCACATTAAAGCCTAGGCGATTTTTATTTTTTAATTACTTAACTATTTTTTATCTGATTTATCAAATAATCGTGAATTCAAATCTAATTCAATAAAAATATAATAAATTTTGGTAAAACATCAAGATTAGAAAAAGTTAAAAAAAGAAAAAAAAGAAAAAAGAGAACCAAAAGATTTGGAGAATGTCTTACTCAAATAAAGATAAAACTAATCATATTAGTTAAATATGGAAAGTTTTTTTTCCCTTTCTCTGTGAGGGTTGACATAAAATTTAATCAATCATTTTCTTCATTACCAATAAAAATTAGTAGCAGACATGAAACGTGTAACATTAAGATCAGAACAATTACATCACCTTGATTTTTTGGCCCCTGTGGTTTATATGAAGATCACGACATATAAATTATATTATAATCTGATATATACATATATATTAATAAAAAAAAGGAAAAGAAAAAGGAGCAAATTAGTCGAAATAATAGAAATCCACTACAATATAATACAAATTTTTCCCATGGTTTTGGGATTTATACATATACACTTGCAGTCAACCTAACATATATGGCAAAAGAAGAACTAAAATCAGTTTAAATTCAATATAGACAAGATCTCTGATTCTCACTGCAATATTTTTCCTTTTTCCATATCAGAATGCAAACGGCGCCGGAGAGAATGCTGGTAATGCCCACAATTTGGATGATTTCCTGCAATAACCAACAAAGGTAATACTAATTAAATCAATTCCAAATCCTAAAAAATACAGAAAAGGGGAAAAATAAAACAAAAAGGAAATTAGAAATTAGATGAAAAATACCAGTAATCATCTGCAGAAACATATGTTGGAAACTTAGGTTTAGATTTAGCTTTCACTTTAACCGATAATTTGTTATCCGATCGAACAGCTTCCGACGAATCATGATGATTCATCATCACCACACTGTCTTCTGATATCACATGAAGTTTAGGCTTCCAATTTCTGGATGTGTTTGTAGACTTATATTTTCTCAATCCTGTAACCGTCGCTGTCGCTGCCGCTGCCGCCAATTCATGGCTGCTTCCGGTTCCAGTTCCGGTTCCCCCGCTGCAATTCGTACCGCTTTTCTGATCATCTCGAAGTCTGGAACTCGAGCGCAAGACAGAGCAGCACGCTTCCGCTGAAGACGGCGGGGATACGGTTGAGCCTCCGCCGTAGAAACAAGATCCTAATTCAGAAAGCAACTTCATTCTCGAATAAAAATCTGAGAAATTGAACGCTGGAGCGTTGGTGAATTGAAAATCTGTGTGCGTCTAAATTGAGTGTTATGGAGAGGTTTATATAGACGGGAGAAGATTAATAAGAGAACAGAGTGGTCACGGGCATTTCTGACGTGGAATTTCCTTTTCCTTTATTTTTTTTTTGCGAGTGGTTTTGGAGTTATCTGGTTTTCTGAGCGGTTTGGTGGAGCCGCCGCTAAGAGAGTGGGCAAATTAGATTTACTTCTACTATTCAAGTTTTGGGGCCCTCAACTTTTATTATTATTATTAATTAGTCCCCAAGAATTTTGGGGACCCTCAATATTTATGCTTTTTATTCGAGAGTTATCTGGTTTTCTGAGCTGTTTTGTGGAGCCGCCGCTGAGAGAATGGGCAGATTAGATTTACTTCTACTATTCAATTTTAGGACCCTCAACTTTTTTTTATTTATTGGTCCCTGTAAATTTTCTGTTTATTAGACAAAAAAAATCTATAATTTTTTTTCCATTAAAGAATTTATTTTTATTTTAAAAGGTAAGAAATGTGATTAACAAATTATTTTCTGTCCTTTTTTTTTTTGAGGGGAAGAAGTGATGCTTACTTTACTAACCACTATGGAAAGTAAAGATAATTTTATTTTATTTAATTTCACCTTTTCCTTTGCACAAATAATTGTTTGTTTGGAAATTTAATTAAAACTTTAAATTAGTGTTGATTGTTGGTTAGCTTATTTATAAAAATTATGTGAATATATAAAATAATCACTATTCGATTTTATATTATTTTTCCTAACAAAAGCAGAATATATATATATATATTTGTTAACTTGAGAAAGTCATTTATTATACTTTAATTAAAATTATCTCTGAATAATTATTTATTATATATATATATATAATGTGTCAAGATGTAACAATTCAATAATTCAAAAAATTAGAACAATATTAATATAGTTTCCATTTAATTCAATGGACCTTCTTCTAATAAAGAAACTCTTTTTCTTAATATTTTATTATTATTATTATTTAATAATATTAGCATATAAGTCTCCCTTTTCCCTCCAATTTGCTAATTTGTGGTATATAATAATAAAAAGTGAAAAATAATTTTGGGGACCATTTATTATCTTAAAGTCAAATTTTCTATGCAATTAAAAAAAAAAGGATAACTTTTCCTTTAATTGTGGTCCTTTGCCTCCCTTTATATATGGGGGGGGGGGGGGGGAGGGGGGGGGGAGGGGGGGGGGGGGAGAAAATTGTAAATTACATAAAGTTATTTCTTATATTCTAATTATTTATAATATGTTTTTTCGTTGTACTATATTAATCATTTAAATATTTTTATGATAATTTGAATAGGAAGAAATTAGTTGCTTCCAAGTCCAAAGCGTGATGCAATAATATCTTGATGATTAGAAAATAGAATGTCAATTTGAAGTACACAATTAATTATGTTAGAAGACTTTTTCTTATGCCATAATATATAATTTATTTTAGCAACCCATCAAGTGCAAGCATGTGTTTTGTTTCTCCTATTTGCTAACTTGTATTTTCAATAATATATATATATAATATAATATATATATATATATATATTATGATTTAAAGTCTCATATATAATTTTTGAATGTATGATTACTTAAAAAATATAAAAATAATGCAAATTGTTTTTCCTCTAAGGTTGTGCAGAAGTAATGGGGGTGTTAATAACAAATTGTTGGTTGAATTTCACATTAAAAAAGAAATATTTAAAACATGCATAAATTATAACTTTATATATATATTTTTTGTCTCTAAATATTAGTTTTCATGTAATTTATTTGCATAAAAAATATAATGTGTATTGAGAAAAATTAAGTAAAGACCAAATTTATCAACTTTTCTTTTCCCCATGCATTAGTTGAGGAAATAATGAGATGCATGGAATGAATGGAATTGAATTTGGTATAGTGGACCAATTAATGTGTGGAAAAGAGGTTGATTAAGTTAGGGTTCTAAAATTTGTATATATATATATATATATATATATATTGTTGTGACATCACTAATTTAAAAAATCACTTAATTGTTATTAAAAAGAATATTAAAATCCTTTACCTATTTTAAACTCGTCAGTTCAAAGAATAAATGAAAAGACAAGAAGAGTTGGATCATTTGACAAAACAAAATATTTTCATACATAAACAAAGAAATTTTGAACAAGAAAAACAGAAAAAAAAAAAACCAAGAAAAAATGAAGTGATGAAAGTGCATGTGCCATTTTCAGCAGGGAATCCATTTTCCCATTCCCACCACAAAATTTTTAATTTTTCCTGTAAGCACTAATGTCTTCTCACTACTCCATTAATTTCATGACAATTACTTCTTTTTCATTCTTACCAATATATATATATATATATATATATATATATATATATATATATATATATATTTGTGGTTTCATTTCAGGTCTAGAACTTTCTTTGTAAAAGAATAATAACAAATGGAAATTATGGCAGATGGGAAACTATCGAATTCCCCCTCACCCCATCCCACCCCATACCTGATATTTCATTGAGCTCGACAGTTCTTGACTTGAGACTATGGAGGAATTGGTTCACAAAATTCAGCTATATATATATATATAGCCGACAAGTATTTGGGGTTTTATTTTCCAGGGTTCTGATTGGTGGAAATTGCTATTACTACTTTCAAAATAAAAAATATCTGCTGCTTTTATGTTCCTATTTTAAACCTTCAACATTCAATGTAGTTTGTTCTCACTTCATTTTGTTTTTTTGTTTATTTATTTAATTTTACGATAGAAAGATATTTTTTTTATTCTTAGATTAATTCTTATTCGAATCGAATAAGATAAACTTTATTTAAATTAGAAAGAGTTTTTTACAAGTTGTGTGATACTTCGTCTTACATAACATAATATATACTTCATCTTAATTCAAAATATTCATTTTAGTTGTATATGCGTGTTATAAGTTCAAATCATGATGACAAGTTCATTCGTTATTGTGATTAGATTATATTAGATTATTATATTTTAATTTTTTATTATCTGAACCTAATTTATTATAAATACAATATCTTCTATATTGTTTTTGAGAAATTGACAAATTTAATGTATAAAATGTGCTAGCCACCACAATTGTTAATGGAAATGCAGCCCCCCCCCCCCCCCCCTCCCCACCAAAAGTTAGCCATTAGTTTTAACTTTTTGAAATTAGTGGTCACAAGTGAATGCTGTTTTCTTTTGTAAGTGTGCACTAGAAGTATTTTGAGTATTTTAAACCTTAATTTGCCCATCCAACAATAACTTAGTGTTATATATATTAATAGTTTTAATCCCACTAACTCTCCCAAATATGGTTTAAATTCATATACATAAAATCTTTGTCTTGAACCAATTCACATCCAGTCTAATTCTTGAGTTATGATTTTAAATAAGTTATGACTTTAAATTTTAAACCGTTATATACATGAGTCGAATTACGTCAAACTTTTATTTTAATTCAAACTTTTTTACTCCTGTACTTTTCTATAATTAAGATTCGAATTCGAAAATTTTTAAATAATAAATCAAATTCTTTTTTGCTTAGATCAACATATTTTATTAATAAAGTGCTTTATAAATGAAAAATCAAAGTGATTCTATTTAGGCCAAGGCGTATTGGTAATTTGTTAAACATCCTTTTAGAAAGCATTTACAAGTCCCACATCCAAACTTTTTGGAAAAATTCCTCAACTTTAGCCTTATAAAAAGCATTAAAGGTACTTATTATCATGAGGTAGTGAATTTTGGTGAATGTCTATTGATGGGCATGGGTTCACACACACAAAAAAAAGAAAGTAATGGACCAAATATCAATTTTAATCCATTTAAATTTTAGACCATTCAGGAAACAAAATAATGGGCTCTCTTATTGGACAAGAAGTTTAAAACTGCCAAGGAAAATTTAATTTTATATTTTCTCTTTTTATTGATCCAATCCCAAAAAGACTATTGGGCCTTATGAAAGATAAAATTCGTACTTGAGTTAGAACTTTTCGAGTGAAACTTTAGTCAAATCTATAATTTCTTACATTTTCTCAATCCATATATACAATATTAATCCAATGTAAGAAAACAAATAATCTGGTGATAAATACAAAGCTTATAAAAAAAAAAATTTGTATGAAAACAAAACAAAAAAGAAAATAGTTATAATTGAATTTCATCCTATGTTTCTTTCAGCTGTACTTCGCGTGCACGTGGCGTAGAAGCCACTACATCCATAATATCCAAAGCCTGCCTCAAAGGTCCATAATGCATACATACATACATACAAAAATACATACACACACACACACACACATATATATATATTTTTTAAATTATGTCTCAAAATTTCGATTTGAAATCGTGTTCCTATATGGAATTTACTGTACTACCCTTGTGGCATGTTAATAATTGCCATATAGGTGATATAAGAATCAAAGTGCAAAATGGTAATTTCATAAATATATATATATAAACTAGCCAGGTAACTTTATAGTATATATATATATATATATATATTTTCTATTAAAAGACACCTTTAAATTAATTCATACTCTTACGAAAAAAATTTTCAATCAGACTGAAATGTTAATTTCACTTAAACTAAAAGAGTTTTTTACTAACTTATATACACCTTCAAATTTTATAGTATATTATTTTTACAGTGGAGTAACTTTATATCTTGGAGGTGCATTATATATATATATATATATGTATATATATGTATATATATGTATATATATGTATGTATTGGAGTAATGTTGACAATACAGAAAAGACATGTCTCCATGTCTACTTGAATCAAGGAAATTACTGAGCTATTAAATCACTATCGTGTATATGTACTTGCAAAAAATGAATGCATAATCTTAGTCTCCAGATTCTGTGTTGGATTTTACCTATATGAAAGGACTGAAGGAAGAACAAGTCTTTGCTTCTCTACACTTGAATCTCTTTCTTGACATTGACATTCAACTCTTATGAGGAAAAACATGAATTCAATCATGGCTTTCCTTTCCTATTTTGCTCAGCTTCAATCCAAATACACACATACATACATACATACATACATACATATATACATATATATATATATATATATATATATATATATATATGTATGTATGTATAGTCATGAGTAACATGACAATAAGTTGAACAAAAGAACCCGTGGCTCCTGAGATGGAATTATGTGGTTGCTGGCCAGGCCAATCTCCCTACTTTGTATTCTTTATATATATATTTGTGTGTGTGTGTAAAGTGTGCCAATAATATTTGTTTCATATCCGACACATCATAAGAATATTTTAAGAGAAACAAACATTCAAGGAAAACTGTTCTAAATTCTTAAGAGGTAAGAAGAATGACAATTTAATTAGTGAAATTATATAACACATATATATAGATTTGTCTTTGCCTGAAAAGCGGGTGAGTTTTGTCTTTTGTTATGGTGGTATATGAAGCACACAAAAAGACATAATATATAAGTGGAATTTTTTTGTCTTAATTGGTATGACGTGAATGAATGAATGAATTTGGACAAACAAATGGCCGGCTAATTAATTAGGACATCTTTAAACATGTTTGTTTTTTCACCTTAGTTTATGCTAAATATTCACATACAAACATCTCTGTTAATCATAGTGATTGGACCTATTTTAATGCATGTTTCACGTAAGATTAAGATGCTCCACTGAATGTCAAGTGTCAAGGATGTGTTTCGGCATTAGCCCTCCAGTATTAAAATCTGTAATAACTTCTAAGAATCGGTTAAAGAATCAATAATCAGAAGAAATGTTCTTGTTTTTCTAGATGATATATTGTCTTCTATAGTACATAAGTTACCGTTTATATTTTTGATCACTTAATCTTGGAAGCACACGAGCACATTGTCTCTCAGTCTGATTTGATCAGGGCACCAACATTGTCTGTCGACTAAAGTCCTTTAATGTTCTTGTAACGAGAAGTATCTTTATGTTAGAGATCATGACATCTATGTTGTGTCTATGATTTTACTTCGATGAAAAATAGAAAGATATAAAATTAATACCTAAGATTAAATAAAATTTTATGGCATTTAGTATTTGATAGTGATTTTAGAAATAAAATTTTAACACTTGGGAGCAACAAATTATTGGTATGGCTTTTGTACCTCTCTATTCCACTATTTCTTTCTTTCTCTCTTACTAGTCAGTATCCTTTTTGTTTCTTTCTTTCTTTTTTTTTTCCCCCTTTTTTTTGTGAATCTTCACCAACTTACTTTTAGGTTAATTTTCTCTTCGGTCACATCAAGAACCCCACTCCATATGATGTACTAAATTATATTTGTATTTTCTTGGCTGATTATTTTTTTTCCCTTTTTTCCCATCCAAAAATCCAACCCTACTAATTAACTATACAAATCTTAGAGTTACTAGAAATTTAAGGGATACTAAAAAAAATTGGTTTCCCCAATATAATCCTTATAAGATCACAAAAAAAAAAAAAAGCCCTTTTATTATGAATGCCCTCATAAGTCTAACCCTAGCCAAATTGTCTTATTTTTGTGGATCACACACACATATATATATATATATTTATTTATGTCATATCTCATTCTCATAATCTCTTAAAATTATAAATAAAAATACTACAAACCGATTTATATTTTATTAATTATTATGGTATATATATATATACCAATTCAATTTGTTTGCTAGAGGTAATTATTTTTTAAATTAAAAAAAAAAGAGGCTAAGGTGTATGATTAAGGATAAGGACAAGATCATAAGAAGCAGTCTTGTCATTTTTTTTGTTCAATTAATTTATAACTAAAAGATGAATCAAAATTTATAGATTTTTATTATTCTCCCTCCAACGTACGCGTATGTATCTATCTATATATATATACATATATATAATATATATTTCTTATCAAGTCGAAGATAATCTTGGCATTCCTCCTCCTTCTTTTTCTCTCTCTCTAAAAAAAAAACACATATACGTACAAACTTGTGTGTGTGTATATCCCTTCTCTCCTCAATTTGACAGACACAAACCCTAGCTATCCATCTGTTACATGTACGGAAATAATAAATGTTTGTACGCGAAATCTCCATGCAAGTAAACTAGTAACAAAAAGTAGGAGAAAACAGAAAACCCTAGTTTCAAGAAGTGTAATATGAGATGGAGAGTATGAAAGCAGAGTACAACGGTACACAAATTTCTGTACAGAATAATTCAATCCCGGAGGGTTCACTTAATTATAAAGGATGTCTCGGGAATCTGGACGGAGCATGCACGGAGAAGCTTCTACTTCACTGCGCTAGTGCTCTTGAAAGAAACGACGTCACTTTGGCTCAACAAGTCATGTGGGTTCTCAACAACGTGGCTTCTCCGGTCGGCGATCCTAACCAGAGACTTACGTCATGGTTCCTCAGAGCACTTATTTCACGAGTCTCTAGAGTCGTCGACAACGACGTCGTATGTCCTTCAAGTGGTGGTGGTGGAAGAACGAGAAGATTGATGACGGTTACCGAACTAGCCGGTTACGTCGATTTAATCCCGTGGCACAGGTTCGGATTTTGTGCATCAAATAGTGCAATAATTAAGGCAGTGGAAAAATACTCAAAAGTTCATATATTAGATTTCAGTATAACGCATTGCATGCAGTGGCCGACTTTAATCGACGCATTGTCTAAGAGATCCGGCGGTCCACCTTCTCTTAGAATATCAGTCTTCACTTCTAGTCGTCCACCTGTTCCTCCTTTCCTTAACGTGTCAACCGAAGAAGTCGGTAACCGGTTATCGAATTTCGCCAAGTCTAAAAGCGTCCCCTTCCAATTCAATTCGATTCAGCCCGATAACTCCAATTTCAGCTACGATTTATTTCTTGGACAAATAAACCCTTCAAATTTGGCACTAAATGACGATGAAGCCCTTGTTATCAATTGCCAAAACTGGCTACGTTATTTGCCACCGGATGACGATGACGATGACGATGATTATTATTACAACAAAACGACAAACAACATTTTGTCGTCGTTACGTGACGCTTTCTTGAGTCGAATTAAAGAACTCGGACGACCGTGTATTATAACGGTTGTGGATGAAGATTCCGATATGGGTTGTTTGAAAAACTTAACGTCAAGAATAACGGCGTGTTTTAATTACTTGTGGATACCTTTTGACGCATTTGAAACTTTCTTGTCTAAAGATAGTTCACAGAGATTGGAATACGAATCCGACATTGGACACAAAATCGAGAACATAATCGGGTTGGAAAGACTGGAGAGACACGAATCGGGCATCAAATTTTCGGAGAGAATGAGGAAAAATGGGTTCGTTAGTGTTCCTTTTAGTGATGAAACGGTTAAGGAAGTTAAGTTCTTGCTGGATGAACATGCAAGTGGTTGGGGAATGAAGAAAGAAGAAGATGATGATATGTTAGTTTTAACTTGGAAAGGTCACAATTCTATCTTTGCCACTGCTTGGGTACTTGTTTCGACTAATTAAAATTACTATGTTATTTCGGCTAACTTAAATATCGAAGAAGAAGAATAAGACTTTTTAGATCGAAAATAGTTATAATATTTGTATATTATTTATAACTTATGTTGGAAATGCTAATCTTTTGAAGTTGAATATTGAATATTTTTCTACTTATGATTTCCTGTGTTTTAGTTGTATTGTTTATAACAATACAATTTGTGTAATTCAATATTCATTCTTATTTAAATTCTTGATTTCGTACAATGAAAAATCGTGTTTAAAATTCATTTATTGTTAACGTTATGTAAAAATTATGATAATAATTTTATTTGATAAAGAGTTAGATTTTACATATGCAACATTCTGAATTGAATTTGAAGTTGTCGTGACTTCGCATACTAAATGATTTAACTGGAAATATATATATATATATATATATATATATTCATTCTTATTTTTTTCTAAAATGTTATAGCTTTGTAATGAAATGCATGGGGTTTTTATCCAATGGGGAAAAGAATAAAGCAAAACAAAAAAGGTTTATATAATTGTTTGTTTGTTTTGTTAGTTTTTTATTATTTTGATGAGATTCATGAGAAGTGGGAGCCAGCAGCAGTAGTAATAGTACTTGAGAATAATCTATCAAACACAAGCTTGTATACAAACACTACCAAAACTTTATTACATTTTCACATGCAAACCATAAACATATGTACATTATATATATATATATATATATATATATATATATATATATATATATACAAGCTTGTATACAAACACTACCAAAACTTTATTACATTTTCACATGCAAACCATAAACATATGTACATTATATATATATAATGTACATATGTTTATGGTTTGCATGTGAAAATGTAATAAAGTTTTGTATATATATATAAATATTCTTCAATTCAACCAATTGAAATACAAAATTAAAGTTAAAATTTTTTATTTTGTATTTCAAGTAATATTTTAATTACATATCTTATACTTAAAAATTTATTCTGAAATATAAGATGATTAAACACACGAATATTTTATGTCAATATATATGTATATATTTTGAAAATAGAAAGACATACATAAAATTTGAAATTAGGGTTACAAAGAATGTTTCGTAGTGTTGGATTTTGATAGTTGTCTTTTTTTAAGGAAATAGAATCCTATACATATATAGAATCTTTGGACGTTTGAGAAAATTAATGTAGAAGCCAAAACCGTCGAAGGGATTCTACTTGCAAAACATTTAAATGACCGAACAATACATATATATATATATATATATATATATATATATATTGCCAAACACCTCCGGATGGCTTTGTTCTACCTATTGTACTTACTTATTTTTTTGTCAAATAATTAATGTTTGGAGATTTTTTTCTTTAAACCTTAAAATTGTGAAATGAGTTCGAAATTATAATTAGCTTTTGAATCAAATTAGTCTCATGTGAAAGGAAGTTCTACAACTACACACATAAATCAAGAAATCAAATTACTTATTTTATGTTGATTCATTTTTTTTTTCTTACACAATTCTAATGTTACAAACTAATCTTGTTCGAGTCGAATTGATACATATATTATCCAAGAAAAATCTAATTCCAAATTTTGAACATTTGTATACATGAATTAAGGTCTAATAGTAATTAATAATGTAACCTTAATTCTCTAATAAAAGGTTTTTTTTCTATAAAAATATATATAATTTTTCTAAGATAACAAGAAAAATGAAGTATTTGAAAATAAAATTTAAAATAACGTTGTTAAAATATAGTCATAATAAATAATAAAAATTTCCCAAGAGAGAATATTTTGGGCTTTGAACCTTAGATGGACTCAGACTAACTATTATTTGGGCTTTAATATAACTTGGATCTGTATATTTTGGGCCCAGAGAAGTCTTCGTTTTTTTATTATTCATATGTACCATAAATAATTATTTAATTCTTTAATTAAAAATATTTTAACCAAATTATAGAATATGATAAACTTTTAACTAACTTGATTCCTAAATTATTTATAATTAGTTTTTATTATCACTTTAAATTTTTAAATGAGTGAAACTTTATCGAATTAATAGACAATAAAAATCAATAATTTAGTTAGTTTTGTCATCTTTAAAAGAAAAATGGAATTGAAATTAAAAATGATCAATTTGCCAATAATAATAATAATAATAAAGACAAAATTTATTAATTTAATTTTTTTGTGGTGCATAAATTGGATTAGGTCAACCAAAGTGTGGCAAAACCACGTGAATTTTCCTGGCAAAAATGCAACGGAAGTTGACTTTACAACTCCAATAAGAGCGCCAAGAATCTAAACCAACCTCATTGTTGGTGGGACCCCCTTCTCCTTATATATAATATAATTTTAAATTTTTTTATTAAATAGAAAAACAGATTATAAATATTATAAAATATCATAAATTCTATTTTTATTTTTTTTCAAAAACATTTAACATATGATTCTAATAAAAAAAAAATTATATGAAATATTTAGAAATAATTGTGACATTCGTTCACAAAATATTATCGAAATGTAATAAAAATATATTTTATATAAAATCTTTTATATAATATATATATATAATGGAAAAAAGAAAAAGAAAAGAAATGGTCCATGCATGAATGAATATTCCCAATAATATACAGCTTTTTGTTTTTTCTTGTCTTCACTTTAAATCAAATTAAAAAGGTTATTTATCAAATAAAGACATGGCAATTAGAAAATTTTTATATTAATTGTCTCCTTCTCGATTTTGTCGGCCGGCCCGGAAATTGGTTAGTCAGCCTAATCTTGATATTTTCTGGGGTTTACTGGAATGCTACAAATAGCTAACTTGCAATTGAGTTTATTTAAATATTTTGTTGTCAAGAATATGTAATTCAATCTTATAATTTTTAAAATTTATAAATTTAAAACATAATAAACAAATAAAAATAAAAATTCTTATTTTGTTGATATCTTCTACGGGGGAGTAGAACTTAAAATCTCTTACAACCAAGATGTCATGAGTCAGGTCGATCTATAAGTGCAATACTTAAATCTTATAGTTTGAGTTAGTCATCAACTATCATGATTCGAGTTTGTAAGTCTTGTGTTGCGATTATGAACTTAATGTCAACTGTCATATTTGTAAGTCTGGTGCTGCAATTATGAACTCGATATATTCAGTTGATTATTTGAAGATTATTTAATTCGTTGTTACATATTATATACTCGATGTATTTGTTACTTAAGAAATGATTATCATAATATATATATTGAGGGTGATAGTTGCAAATGTAAAGTAGAAAAATATGACAAGTTTCTTTCAAGGATTGAGAATAATGAAATGAAAGGAGGACAGAAAAATGGCAAGTTGGCATTTACCTCAAAAAAGTTGAAATTATGAGTAAGATGGTCCAAGAAAAGGCCTATATAATAAATACCTATTTGCATTTAGGTGCATATATATATATACATGGAGATTTTTGAAGGGATAAATGCCAGCCATAAAGAAGCAAAGCTTACAGTCTAAGCCTAATGAAGAATCTTCTTCCCTTCCTAGTTCCTTCACATGTTCTTCTAAAAAAGATAAACAAAAATTTGATCTTTTTTTTTAATTTTTTTTTGTTATGTTTAAAAGAGTAATTTTTGTGCAAGAATGTCAGAAGAAAACTGAAGTGGGCACTTAACAAAACTGTTGTTTTTCTTTAGTCTTTTGTATATATATATATGTATTTGTTCTGAGCTCTGATCTTGTCCTCTTATTCTAGTGTCTATTTATGTGTGTTTTCTCTGTCCTTTATACACTCTTCTCCTCCCATTGCTTCACACTCACTCTTGTCTTCTCTCTCTCTCTCTCTCTACAAGAAAACCCAGTTTAGAAGGAACCTTAATGGGTGGTGGTCAGGTCAATACAATTACTTCATCATAATTTGATTAATCTATTGTTTTTGCAAACCAAGAATTGAACTTTTTCTGCTTGTCTTCTTTCCTTACCTCAGAATATGATTTTGTTACCTATTCATTTCCATCCTTCATTGCTTATTATTGCCTTCTTTAAGGTTTAGTTTTGCTAGACCTTTTTATTTCCCCGAGATAACTTCCTGAAAAGATTATTGATTTGAGGTGGGTTTTTTCTCTTCTTTTCTTTTTTTTTTTTTTTTTTTGAGTTTTTCTTGATTTTGGCCATGGATGTATCTTGTGATCTTGAAGTGGATGTTAATGGAGAAGAGGTTTTCATGGTGAATAAGGTAAGAATTCTCTCTCTTCTTTCTTCTTTCCTCTGATCTTCTCTTTTGTTGTCTCATTCATTTCACTTTGTCTGTCTGTTTGTTTTAAAACTGCAAAATAAAATGTAAAAGTTTGAATGAATTTCTTATGCATTCCCAATTTAGAGCTCTTCTCTGTTACCAAAATACACAGAGAAAGAAAATCAAGATTTCCATGCATTTAAGTAGTTTTTCATCTAAAGTTACATAACCACTTTTAAGTACTCTCCTCATTATTGTGTGATAATTGTCTGTTATGACTTTACAACATTCATCAAAAAAAACCCACCCATAAATTTGAATAGTTATATATATATATATATATATATGGTATGTATACTGCTTGAATTGTGGGGCTATTATGGAGTGTTATTTTCCTTTTAGGCTCTGTTCTTTCTGTCTTGCCCACCCCACTTTCACCAATATGACTTTACCAAATTGAATCCAAATTAATTGAAATATTGATTTATCTAACCAAGAAAAGCAGCTTCTTGCTTTCCTTATCTCATTTATGATTGTGTTATTATGGGAGATTAAATGTCCATGCTTTTTTTTGTGTGTTTTGGTTTCCCTTGTTTGCTGGGAATATCAAAGTCTGGAGACATCTTACTTTGTGATTCCTCCTTGTGGAATTTATTATCTATAGTGACATCTCATGTGTCTTTTCCTTCAATTTCTTTTCTCTCTCTCTCCCCCTTTTTTTCTTATCTTTCAAGAGTGAGAGAGAGAAAGTTCAAATTTTTTTTTTTTTTTTTGCAGAAGATCATATCATTTTATTCAGGAAGAATAAGCAAATTGTTTGCTAAATCTAAAGGTGTGGTGGTAAAAAATTTGAAGGTGATATTCAATGACTTTCCTGGAGGTAGTGATGGTTTTGAGTTGATGACAAGATTCTGCTACAACAATGGCAAAATTAATATAAACCCTTTAAATGTTTCTCTTTTACACTGCATTGCACATTTCATGGAGATGAAAGAATCTGTTTCTTCTTTTGGAACAAAGAATCTTCTTGAGCAAACAGATAAATTAATTGAAGAAATGAAATACTGGACATGGTCAGAACTTGTGTTTGCTTTAAAACAATGTCAAGATCTGCAGCCCGTGTCGAATGGTTCTGGAATTCTTGATAAATACTTGGATGCAATCAGTAGAAGAATCGTCGTTTCTTGCGAAACAACGAGCCCTTCCTGTCTGTCTACAGCTTCACCGGACAGCTCTGCACATCGGTTATCTTGTGACACCAGGAGCACTAGTACTGAGAGCTTGAAAAATAGCAGCAGCAGCTATTTAAGATCATCATCATCAACAACATGGTGGTTCGAAGATTTGGTATCATTAGATCCCTTTTTGATCGAAATGTTGGTGAAATTAATTTATCCAAAGAATATCGATCACGGCACTGTCAGTAAGTTCATATTCTACTACCAAAAATCAAGATTTGCTGCAACTGCAAAACCAGACGAGAAATGCAAAATAATGGAATCTGTTGTCCGAATGCTTTACTCTCTGGACACAACCCTTGTTTCCCTCCGGAGTTTGTTTGGAATTCTTCGAGTTTCTTTAAATTTGAACTGTAGTAAATGCAGCCGGAACAACTTGGAGACGATGATCGGTTCACAATTGGATCAAGCAACGTTGGATGACTTGCTTATTCCATCTCCAGCCGGTTCCAAGTACTTGTACAACGTGAATTTGGTTCTCAGATTTCTGAAATCCTTCATTGGCAAAGGATCCTGCTGTTTACCACTTACGAAATTGAGAAAAGTTGCTAGCTTGATGGATCTATATATAGCAGAAGTAGCTCCAGATCCTTGTTTAAAACCCTCCAAATTCATATCTCTTATTAAAGCCTTACCAGATTCAGCAAGAACATCATATGATGCAGTTTATCAAGCAATTGATATATATTTCAAGGTAGTAAGAAAGTCTTAGTCCTTTGATATATGCTACATAATGTTCATGATTGACGTGTTTTTTTATTTCATCCTAGGTTCATTCGAGTTTGTCCGAGGAAGAAGCATTGAGAATTTGTAGTGGACTAAACTATGAGAAGTTGTCATCTGAAATATGTAACAGTCTTACTAGAAATCCGAAATTCCCATCAAAATCTGCAGTTCAAGCTTTGATTTCTCAACAATTCAAGCTCAGAAACTTGCTCCAAGACACTACCAATCCGGCAAAAGATTTCTCTGTTTCGCCTTCTTCGCCTTCTAACTCAAGGAAGGGGAAAAAAGATGAATCTTGTGAACAAATTGTGCTATATGCAGGAAAGCTTGATCTAACAACAGAAAATGAAAATCTCAAAGCTCATTTGCAAGGTATGCAATGGAGAGTATTGGAGCTAGAAAAAGTTTGCCAAAAAATGCAGATTCAAATGGGAAAGATGATGAAATCTAAGTTAACTACACAAAACAGTGCTAAATCTTTACCCAGATTATGTTCTTGATGAAAATTTCCTACCAATATCCAATCATATTAATTATATATATATATATTTTTTTGTATGTACATAGCATGAGAAAATAGTCTCTCCATGTAATTTCTGCATCAAACAGTTGGTCTGCTGCTGCTTCTTTTTTTACAGAGAATGATTTCTTGGCTGTATATATAAACCATAAAGTGTTTTTCTTTTTCTTGGCTGTATATTCTCTGCAAATTTAGGGTGAAAAAGAAGAAAACAAACAAAGAATATGCATATATAAGGTTAGGTCACTTTCAACATCATTCTCATATATAGACAATCCATGATATATATATATATATATATATATATATATGTTTATATAGCAGTAGGCAAGAAATGTTGTGCCATGAAAAAGGCATCACACCTAAAGCTGAAAAGTTATTGTCTTTGATCTGCTTTGTCTATGGGTACAATTCTGTTCAGCTCCACTGATCTATGCCCTCTCTTTTCCTCTGAATTCTTTTTGTTCTTTTTTTTCTCTTTCTTTAGGGCAGATTCAACTCCCCCTTTATTCCCTGACTTGTCTTGAAGAAATGAATTATCTAACTTATCATTAACTTCAATCTTTGTAGTATACCTTTGTTATAATCTTTGTATAACCTTTGTTATATATCTTTGTATATATCTTTCTTATTATTATATTTATTTTTATAACACATTATCATCGCGCCGTACTCACAATGAAAAGATATATTATGATCCGAAATCCCACATTACTTATTTAAAAAATGTTTGAGCAGTTATTAAACAAAAGTTTAAAATTTTTTATTTTGTAAAACGGTTTAAATTTGGTGAGTTAAAATAGATAATATTATTGTATTAGGTTTTCTCTTATAGTTGTATGAATGGGACAACACATTCCATTATTATTAGCATTGGATAATAGGTGAAGCATTTTGTCAAGACCATCTAAATTTGGTACAAACAAAATAAAAATAGTTTGATATTTTTTTCATATTAAATCTGAATTCAAATGTATAAAATATAAAAATATAGATTATCATAAAAGTATAACTTAATTAACAATTTTAAAAATTTATATAATTATATATTATATATATATATATATATTAAATGTTTAAGAGAACGAACTCTTTTTCAAACTCACTTTATAAAAAGATTAGCTTTAAGGAGGAATCCATAAAAGCACTCTCAATAGCTTAACTCGGCTTTTGTTGACTTGTAATTATCTCATGAAATAATAATTTTTAATATATATTATTACAATAATAAATTATTAATTAAGACAACATCTAATATAATAATTAAACATGATGTTGAATGTTCCTTTGTAATAAACATTCCACAATAAAATAATTAAGATTAGGAACATCTCCCTTTTACTTTTTCTGATATATATATATATATATATATATTTGTATATTGTTTATAAACCTAATTTTGATTCCCCAATCTTTTAATATTTTTTTTATAAATACAATATTATTTATTGGAATTAGATGGAAATATATGATTGATCTTTGACTTATGAAGTCAATGCCTTTGCTCCCCTTATATTTCTTTTAGGCGATATATATATATATATATATATATATATATATATATATATTCTTTTGCCGTGTCAATCCGTTTGCTTGATACTGAAGGACATCGAAACCAAAGCAGTTCAGTTTACTCTTCACGGAGAATCCAAGGGAAACCATGTGTGGAGGAAACAACCTAATTAGATATTTTTTAGGACACCGAACTGTTTTAAATAATTTAAATTTAAATTAATTCTTATTCGAATACAAATTTTAAATAACTAAAATTTATTTGATTTAACTGAAATTAACTGTTTCAAATTCAATTTAAGTTGTTTAGTTATATTCACAAACTTATTTTTCTTCGGACAAAGATTTTACTATTTGTTGTAAACAAATTTATTAGATTGAAATAAAATGGAAAAGAGAAAAGAAAAGAGGAGGTATTTTCCCTTGGACGCCACTCTGAACGCATATTCCGATAAGAAACATGTATTTCAGAGCCGGAATTTAATTACTACCTTCACATTTTGTACTCTCTTATTCATTATACTTGTAATATATTCTTAGCCCTATTTTCAATAAGGAATAAAGTATTTCGTATACCTTTCAACTAAATAGGACAAAAAAGGTTCGAGTTCTAAAGGGACTTCTTTTAATTACTAAAAAACAAAAAACAAAAAAAAAGTATTTAATCGCACGAAAGATTTATTTATCTAATTTCTGTTAATAAAGTCTAACTCTTATTCTATATAATATTTTATTATAGTTTTTGCACGTGAAATAAATATTAAAATATAAATTAAAATTTAATAGGTAGGAGTGAATAATTTATGCAAGTAATACACTTTTCTCACTAAAGCTTGGATTTATATATATATAATTATATAAAAAAGAATAATAATAATAATAATAAAATAAACTAGGGGAAAAGAACTAGGTTGGATAGACCAAGTCCTGATATATAAGATCCAACAGGCAAAATTTCTAGGCCCAATTGTTTCATTATTTAATTCGGGTCGAATTTACAAAATCCAATTGTCTCCTTTCAATTGCGTAGGCCCGAAGTAATCCATCTGTTGAGCCCGTCAGATTCTTTCCATTGGGGAAAAGAATAGTCATGGTAACGGGCTGGGCTCCGTATTCATATTTCAACTAAGTATCCAATAATGTTGACCTAAGCAGAAAAAGTTTAGTTACTCGTATACCACAAATGTATAATAATATATAAAAATAAATTTACATATTTAACATTAAAAACAATACTAAATAATTAATTATAAATCTTATTTATCTTTGTAACACGAGTTTGTTGTACAAATTTTCACAAAAGACTTGGTGATTCATGTCATCTTATTTTATTATTGATATACCACACACATTTTTCATTTTTCCCAAAATTGGGAAAAGAGCCATTGTTGAGGAACAAAACAATCGTGCGATCTCGTTTAAAGGGAAAAAAAAAATGAACGTGGGAAAGTGAGGTGAAACTTTTTTGTTCTTTCTTGGGAAGAAAAAGGAATCCATGCATCTATCTATGTACGAGTATATTAAAATTTAAAGATAAATTTTTTTTAAAGTAATTAATTTTATTCAAACAAAAATTAGTTTAAATATAAATAATTCATAATTTATGTGTTTTTATAATTTAAAATTTGTTTAAAATATTTTGTGTTTTTAAGAAAATAAGTATATTTTAAAAATATGATAAAAAGTAATAATAATAAAGAAATGTGAATAATTTATTGGGTAGTTTCAGGTTTTGAGCAATGGGGAACAGAGTCCAAGAAATAGTAGGGAAGTTGGTGTGACGGGGAGAGAAGGGGTTACTTGGAATAAAAGTAAAAACATTTTCAAAGAGCGGCGTCAGTTCCGATAAGACATGTCTTGTCCACTTCTCCTACAACTTTTAAGAATATTAGTGAAAGTATTTACTATTAAAACAATGTCTTATTATTTATATTTAATTAATAATACAAAACATAGAAAATTTTTAAAAAATAAATAAATAAATAAAAAATATATATATATAATATATATGAATAATTGGTAATTTTGATCGAAATAAATTTATATTTGAAAAGTTTAATCCTAAAATATTTTTTTAATTGAACAATAAAATCATTTTCGACGGATTCTATTAAAACTCCTAAAAATTTAATAATTTTTATATTTAATTAATTAAAAATAAGAATAAAAAAATAATTATAAGAGAATAAAATTAAAAATAATATTTAAACAAAAAAATAAAAATATCATCACATTTAAAATTTAAAACTTAAAAAATAAATAATCTATTAAATTCTTCATCAATCTTCATCTTCTTCGAATACAAATATAATTTTTATCGTTTTCTAATATTTTTTTAATATATATATATATATATATATATATATATAAAGAAAAGAAATGAATATTTTTTTTATTAATAATAAAAGTTTTTCTTCCAATAAAAATATTTTAGTAAATTTTTATTTTTACATATATTTTCTTTGTATTTTTTTTTCTTTCTTAAGAGATGTAAGAAAATAAAAAAATCTTTTTTATAACTGGAGAAAAAGAAGATTGATTAAGGAATTTTGATATTCTCTGATAGATTATTTATTTTTAAATTTTTAAATTTTAAATATAAAAATATTTTTATCAATTTATTAAAAATGTTTTGATATGTAATGACTTTTTATTTTATTTTTAATGAACTAAATGTAAAAATTCTTAAATTTTTAAAATTTTTAATAGAATTCGTAAAAAAGTACTTTATTATTAACTTAAAAAAATATTTGAATCTTAAAATTTTAAAAAAATATTTTGAGATTAAGTTTGATAAATATATATATATATATATATATATTAGCTTTTAAAATATAAATAAAAATAAAAGAAAGGATCCGGATATAATGAAATTGCCAGTTGTCCAAGTATATATATATATATATATATTATATATAAAATAAAGAGACTCAACTCAATTATACGGCACGCATCTCTAGGTATTCAAATTCGTGAATGAAATGAGCCGTTTAAGGCTACGTAATCCCCATAATTTGTACGATACTAATATGTTTTTCTGTTTTCTTTTGTCACAAAAATTAAATTATACTTTATTTAATTTTAGAATTTATGTAAAAAATATTATGTAACTAAATAAATAAATAAATAAATATATATATATATATAAAATGAATTCTAACTTTTGGCACATATTGACATTTATATACTAGAAAATAAATGAAGTTATATTTTAGGATAATATTTTAAGATCTTATAAGAACAAATGTTTTTAAAAAGATGGCAATATATGGTACACTCTAATGAGTGCGCCAGCTGGCAGTTGCCATGCCATCTACCAAAAGTAATTTAAAAAAGAATACAAAGGAAGGAAGGGATAAAGTGAACCCCTCCTGGCCTCTTCCCATCCCATTCACTTTCTCTCTCTAAAAATATCAAAATAAAATAATATTATCTATTTTAAATAGTATATTTCTTTTAGAATAAAATTTAACAAAAAATTTAAATATACGAAAATATTTTTGTCGGTTTATATTTATTTTAAGAAGAAAACAAAAACTCACACTAAAAACGTTTATTTAGGAAAACAGTATAAAGCGGGCTCCTTCTTTTAAAAAAAAAAAAAAAAAAAAAAAACTGATACTGCCATTTGACAACTGGACTCTGCAGAGAACCAGCTGTGAGAATCCACGTGACATCCACTCATTGGTTACTATCCGTACTCTTTCTTTCTTTTACGGATAGTGACCTGTCCTACTTGATGCTTCCCCACAAAGGGACCAGCTTTATTGCTACTATTACCTTACTTCTAACAAGCCAATTATCTAACGGCTACAATTCCTTTTTTTTTTTAAAATTTTTTTTTATACATATTATATTATACGAATTTATAAAATGTTGATAGAAACAAAAATCTCAATAATATTTCAAGAAATAAAAAATTTATTTGTTCAAAGATTTTTTTTTACCACAATTCCTTTTAGTTTTTTGTAAACCACGTCCTCCTACGTGTACAAGCCGATGTGTACATGAAAAATGATGACGTGGCAGTATGGCTTCCCAGTGAAGCTCAATCCATTCCAATACTTTTTGGCCTATAAAATCCCCCACCAAATTCTTACTATGGCATTCCACACTCAGTTACTCACACACTTTCTCTCTCTGCAAAATCTTCTGTGTTTCTGTTTCAAAGAAAACAGCAATGGGTTCTCTGGCTTTTGGGTTTTTTCTTGCTGTTTCGTTAATGGTGGGTTCTGTTAGCTCAGCAGGAGTCTCTAAGTTTGATGACCTATTTCAGCCCAGTTGGGCAATGGACCATTTCGTCTATGAAGGAGATCTTCTAAAAATGAAGCTTGATAACTATTCTGGTATTTTCAAGACACCATTTTTATGTTAAAAAAGAAAAGCTGACATTTTTCTTGAAAGTTTCTTTAAAACCTCTGTTTTTTTCTCTTCCTGGCCTGATCAGGGGCTGGATTTTCATCCAAGAACAAGTATATGTTTGGGAAAGTCACAGTGCAGATCAAGCTTGTAGAGGGTGATTCTGCTGGAACTGTTACTGCTTTCTATGTAAGTATATATATATATATATATTTATGTGTATTTTACTATTATATTGTCACTTTCAATATTCATACACATGCAATAATTCACTCTGTATTCTAAGTTTAATTCTTCTCTGATCTTTGATGTTTTTTTTTTTTCAAAAGTTCATTTAATGCTTATCAGTGTTGCAGACAGGAAGAAAATAGCAATTTTAATCTATACACAGTCATTTCTGCACTCCCCTGTTATGAGTCTCGTGAACTTGATTAAATTCTGTGCAATTATTTTCGTTTTCTTTTCTCCCCCACCAAACTTTTTGTCGATATACTGTGTAATTGATTTAATATAAAGAAAAAAAAAGAAAAATTGATTATGATGTTGATTTGACATTTAATTAATCAATTCCCTTTATTTCTCTGTTTTTTTTTTCTTCTTTCCTCGTGTGTAGATGTCATCTGAAGGTCCAAATCATCATGAATTTGATTTTGAGTTTCTTGGAAACACTACCGGTGAACCTTATTTGGTCCAAACAAATGTCTACGTTAATGGTGTCGGTAATAGAGAACAAAGACTGAACCTTTGGTTCGATCCCACTAAGGATTTCCATTCCTATTCCGTCTTCTGGACTCAGCGTAAAGTAGTGTAAGAATTTTCATCCCTTCCTACAACAATCTTGAACTGAAAAGAGAGAAAAAAAATCATTTCTTGATTACAATCTATAGATGATTTCTTGAATTGATTTTCGGATTTATGTCACTTAATGGAACAGTAATGAGAAAAAGATTGAATTTTTATTAATAATTTGTGGTGGGGTTAATTAATGGATGCAGATTCTTAGTGGATGAGATACCAATTAGGGTTCATTCAAATTTGGAGCACAAAGGAATACCATTTCCCAAGGATCAACCCATGGGAGTTTACAGTTCAATATGGAATGCAGATGATTGGGCCACGCAAGGTGGTAGGGTTAAGACTGACTGGAGTCATGCACCTTTTATAGCTTCTTACAGGGGTTTTGAAATTGATGCTTGTGAGTGTCCGGCAACCGTGGCTGCCGCCGACAATTTCAAGAAATGCACCGGTGGTAATAACCCCGCTGAGAACAAGAAAGGGTTTTGGTGGGATGAACCAACCGTGGGTGAACTTAGTGTTCACCAGAGTCATCAGCTTATTTGGGTTAGAGCTAATCATATGATCTATGATTATTGTCAAGATACTGCTCGTTTTCCGGCTACTCCCGTCGAGTGCTTCCACCGTCACCACTAGCCCTCCACCGTCTCGGTGGTGGGGGAGTTTGGAATTGATTAGTCAATCAATCACATGTATAAAAGAAGTCTGTTTTATTTTTCCTCGCTTTCTTTAATGTAAAATATGATCTTAGATTAATTTTATTTGTTAATCCTACAATTTCAGACTTCGCCATAATTTCCCACTTCTTGAATCTTTTATTTATAAATTAAATGACGCATTTTCTAATACTGATAAAATAGAAGAAGGGCTAAAATGAAAAAAGAGATGGAGAATGTGAAGGTGGTGGAATAATATAATGGAATTTTGTACAAGTCAAAACACATGTTTTGAGTTAATTTTCAAGGGCAAAAGTTCACGGGTTCTCTCCTACTTGTAATTGGGACATTTTACGAGAAAAAAGGACGTAGAAAAATGTTCGGACAAAATATGACAAAAAAGGGAATGTGCAAAAAAGAGGCCATCGTGACTAGTGAGTACATTATATATTATTACACATATTTTATTTATTAACGTAAGATGATATCTAATATGTAAAATTTATTTATTTTTTTATAATTTTTTGTTTTAAAAATTTTGAGGTATTTTATATATATCAAATATCGAATTTATAATTTTTTAATCTTATAAATAAGATTATTATAGAATATGGAAAAGAAAAATTCAACTTTGGTGGAAAAAGAAAATAAATGGTTGTGGATTTTGATTTCTTGAGTAGTGGCAAGAGTTTATGATCATTGAAAGGTTGGTGGATTATGAATGTGTGCATTAATTAAAATGATCCAAAGTTTTAGTACAGCTGCAATGGGCGGTAGGGTTTGCATTTGTTTTGGTTCACGCACTACATGAACCATTTCAATTCAAATCATACATACAATAATATATATATATATATATATATATATATATATATATGTCAAAGGGAAAAAGGTAAGATTGTTAAAAAATATAAAAGAACAAGAAGTTGTTGTGCTCCATTATGTGATGTATTAATTAGTGCAAAATTTGTACTTTGAAATAGTTAATCATGAGTTCAGAAATTCCCACTATATATATATATATCAAAATAATTAGTGGAAAACAACTGCATTAGATACAATAATTGCAGATTCTAATGAATGGCCTTAAGAATAATTACCAGTTCCATCAATGGACCACAATTTTATGTATATTATTTATCACTCACTGCTTCAAATTTCAAAGACAATTAAATGTTCTGATTCCCATACATCACCAATAATATCCAATTTTTAAAGACATTCTCCCTTGTTCACACACACATATATATATATATATATATATATATATATATATATATATATATATATATAAATATATATATATATATATATATATATATATATAAACAATTTCCAGCGTTCAATATTTGGTATGAGTGTAACGTAATAGTCAAAGATAAAATTATTTTTTGAATAAAAGGTGAATTATGTGAACATAAGTTATTTGTTTTGAATGTCACGTAAAAGTCAAAAATAAAATTTTTTTCTGAATAAAAGTTGAACTGTGACAAAAATTTTATTTAAATTTAAATTAGTTTGAGTTGAGATAATGTTAAATACCAAATAATCAAACCAAAATATATGTATATATTTATAAATTAAGTTATACTTTAATTAGCCCTCCACTCTCTTTAGCATAGCTTAGGTTCTTCATTTTTAATGTTGTGTGTGTGTTTTTTTTAGGGTTTTTGTTTTTATAAAGACCCTTTTGTTTCATGACCACAAAGAGGCATTATAGAACCCTAAAATTTAATATTTGATGGGAAAAATAAAGTTGAATTAATTAGTTACTTTCTTGTGTTATTGTTAATAATGTTCTATTATTAACTAAATCACAATAATTGATATAGTTTAATTTTAGCATATTCCTTTTTTTTTTTCTTCTTGCTTTTGTTTGTTTATGTAATGAAGGATAAAGATGCAAATTAAATTAGTGGTTCTTTTACAAGGATCTTGATTTCTAACCAGAAAGATTTTGATTCAAATTCTGTTTCATTAAATTTATCTTCTTAATACGTGTCTTACATTTCAATTGATAAATTTTTTTTTCTTCATAAGAAAAAAAAAATAAAAATTAACCCTATTTTTAGCATTAGCTTTTCCACAAATAATGATAATCATAATGAGGCAAAGATTAATATAGAACAATATTGCTTCTTCTATATATTTACAATAGCTGGAACCAATACTATACCAATTGCTAAGAAGAAAAATAATCAAGAACTATGATTATCTTGATGGAGCTTCTGCTTATATAGATATATACATACATATATGTATATATATATATATTATTATTATATGGACCCCTTTGATTTCAATGGTATGTGGAGCCCTTTATCTTCTTTTATTTGGTTCTTAATGCATTTAACCATAATTCCGGACAATGGTTTGCTTTTTTTCAATTCCTTGTTTGTTTATATCAATTATTGGTGGGGGGGAATCTCCGGCCGATAACCAACAACTCTAGGAAAAAGCTGTCCGGAGACGTGGATGTAAGAAGAAAAGAACATAAAAGATGAGATCAAGGACAAAGAGTAGAATGACCACACACACATATATATATATATATATATATATATATATACATATAGCTTGGAAGAGATGAGTTTGAATATCTTCATGATGGGTACAATAATGGACCACAAGATGTAAAATCAAGTTATGGATTGGGGGAAAAAAAATTGGGTACAAACAATTGATGAATTGTACGATGAGAGAGAGAGAGAGAAAGAGAAAGATAAAGAAAGAAAAAAAAAAAAAAATCAATTTGAGGAATGATTTATTTGTTGCTTTTCGGTGATGTTCATCACAAGGACAAAAAAGAATGGTGTTCATTGAAAACTCGAACCATGGCCATTATCGGTGTATATAATATCTATATCTATAAAATAATATCTAAGACAATTTTAACCTAATTCATATTCAAACTAATCAGACAATTAATTCATTGTGAAAGAAAGTTTTAGTCTTAAATTTCAGCTCGCTTACCTCCAGATTAATGTCGATTGAGCAGAATTGGTCCGTTATAAAAAAAAAACTGTATATATACGCGAGTTAGGGTTTTAAATCTTCAATCTTATTTAACCTAAAAGATCACTTGTACCTAAAGTTCACAAATTAAATTTAACATTGATGGTTAAATATGAATTTAAAAATATTGTGGAAAAACTTTTGCCTAAATTGAGTATTGTAATTTTGGTCATTTTAGATCCAATCATAAATAATTTTTGTACAAACAAGATATTGTGGAAGCCCATTTTCTATGTACGTTGAATTTTGAAATTCTTTTTCATATATTATATATATTGTTGAAGCCCAAATGTCAAAGGCCCAGATTACTTGTTCTATAATTTCTTGGTTTCCGCGTCTTCTTAATAGCGGTAATAAGTTAGTATTACCGAACTTTTGATTTTTGGACAGAAAACAATAGTTTTGAAACATTTGGTCGTTTTTGACTTATTGACCTTTGCCGAACATCCATATATATCTGGACCTTAGTCGGCAGTAGCAGCTCAAGGTAAGTTTAGGTCAATTGTAAAATTATTAAACAATTATTGATCTTTACCAAGTCAAGAACTTCTTTTCATTTATCACTAGACAACAATTTGACGTATTTTCAAAAAATTATTGATATTTTTAGTATATATATATATATATATATATATATTGATTTGGGAAATTTTGTGTAGGTGTACTCCTCTGTCAAATGATCTGCAATCAGCAAACAACAATGTCCAAAATAAATAAGTCACACAACAATGGGTTATCTAAGATGATCCTCCCATGATTTTGTTAGAAGCGTCTTTTAAATTGTTCAAGTAAATATAAATATCTCATAATGTAAGATTCAGGGGAGGGGAGAAGAAGATAGAAAAAGATCATTCTCCTTCTTTCTTTCTTATATTTATAGTAAAAAACTTACGTGATTTTCCATAATTATTTACCGTTAGTTGATGAATCATCCTGGACACCTAACAGTCATAATGATTCAGGGACACTAATCCTGCACCAATTTAGAACTTGACACCCGTTATTAACCCTAGAGACATTCAAGATCCTTGATTAGAATAATGGTGACTGAGGTGTAGAGTACTTCGACACTTCGTTTTCGGAATGAAGGGAAGTCGAAGTGTAGTTCTCAAATGATGACCCTTCTGTGTGTCCTTGATGTCTTTCGTATTTTCATATGATTGGAGTGTAACATAGTATCGTAATCATTCACACTTCGATCATTAGCTGATGATATGCCTATTTGTAGAATTCCTTTTCTCTTCAATATATATTAAACTTTTTACTATGTCAAAATTAATATCATTTCAATTTTTACAATGACCAAATTTATTATAAATTCGTCCATATATATATATATATATATATATATATGTGTGTGTGTGTGTGTGTGTGTGTTTTGAAAGAATGCCTCAAAAATATTTGAAAAAAAAAACCCTTTAGGTTTGTTTTGATTACTTAAGGTAAAAGTAAAATTGAAAAAGCAAATTAAAAAAAAAATTAATCTAAAACAACTTTTTGCTTATTTAAGCAATTGAAAACAAAGATGTTTGGAGTGCACCTAAAGGAAAATATTCCTAGTCAGTCTCTAAATCTCAAAAAAGGTTTCAAAAGAATCTTATATACAAATGATATATAAAACTATATATATATATATATATATATATATATATATATTGGTGGAATGCATGCATGAGATCTGCAAAATTTTAGTCCTTTTGAGATATCCTTTTTTTTTGGTGATAAAGAAAGATTTATTTATTTCATACTTCAATTATTTATATTCTATTAAAAAAAAATAACATTAATAATAAATATTAAAATCCTAATCTCATTATTTATATTTATAATTCACACACACACAGAGATTATATGTGTATATATATATATATATATATATATATATATATATTTATTGAGAAGAAAAGATATGTCCCCTTCCCTAACTACCAGCCATGCACTTGCTGTATATGATTCTGACTAAACCAATTAGCCTTTTCTGCCTAAGTCACTATATATATATTATATATATATAATATATATATGTATATATATGTTTCCTAAACCTAACCATTTTGATGGATATATGTATACATCCAGCTGTGTCACATCTCTTTCTCTCCCAGTAAAGCGCCACTGAAATTAGGAATTATAATTAAAAGTTATGCACAAATATATATATAGTACTAGCTATACGTAAAAAAGAATAATAATAAGAAAATAACAAACTTACTTTTACATAAATGTTTACATATAATTGAATTATTTTATGTTTTCATTTAAATTATTTATATTCTTTGATTAGAGTTAAAAGTCTTTAACTTCCTTTGTCTCCTAATAAACTCCGTTTTTATGATCATCTATACCTTTTTCTTTTTATTAAAAATAATAGAAATTAAAAAAAAATAAATTATATATATATATAGATATATCCATATATCCGAGAAGGAACATCGAAGGAAAGTTCTGGATATATATATGGTGAACATCAAAATCCCAGTTGTTCCCCATGCATGTTTCTTTTTCAAACCCATTAAGAAAAAAAAGGAAAAGAAAAACGGCACTTGTGTGGATTTTGCTTGTTTTCTAGTAAATTCTTTTCTCCGAGTTTTTCTTGAAACTTTTGAATATATGTTGTTTCTGTTTCGATTTCCCATGCATATATTATATATATATATATATATATATAAATAAAGATAATGGCACCGACCAGTTAGATCTGACCAGTCTTTCCATGCAACTATTTTTCTAGAAATATTTTTTAATATAATTAAAAATTTTAATACTAAATTTTAAATATTTAAATACATAAATTCCCACGTTTTATTAACATAACAATATTATTATATTCTTTCTTTAAATAAATAAATAAATATATATATATATAATGGTTAAAATAAGATTGGGAAATAAAACTTATATTTATATATTAATATTTATTTCTTAAAATACAGAGACCATATAAACTAATTAATTAATTTTTCCATAATAAAAAGAAAAAAAGAAAAAAACTTATGGTGGAGGAATTTGAGAGAGGCCCGACCTACCCGACCCCATACGCAAAAAAAACCATTTAAAGACATCAACCTGAACTCTTGAGACTTTTTCTTGTCAGTTTCACCTTTCAATTTCCACACAAATTTTTCTTTATCTCACAGCTCATATTCCTGACCTAAGCCCCATCTCTCTCTCTCTCTCTCTCTCTCTATATATATATATATATATATATATATATATATATATATATACATACATATACATACATACACATATAGAGCAAATATTCATCATGCACCGATTCGTGTTCACTTTCTTGATACTAATTACATCTGGGATCTTCAACATGACTGCTAAAGCAGAAAATCATATTCCGTTGATACAGATTCAATCTTTTTTGCACATATTATCAGCTGATCATAAATATATTAATGCTAATCCGCCGGCACCAATAATACCAAATGGTGGTGGTTCATCGTCGGCAGCAGAGAAGAGAAATGAAGAAGAAGAAGAAGAAGCTGATGATGCACCGGTGCCGGCGCCGTCGGCGGAGGCGAGGAAGATACTGGGGAGACGTGGACATCACGATGAGTCATCGTCTGATGTTGCTGGCGGAGGTGTCATTATTGGCGGTCTTGTTACTGTTTTTTTCGCTTCTCTTTATTGCTATATTCGAGTCACGAGAACAAAAAAATAAATTTATTAATTTATTTAAATGTGAGTAAATAAATAGCTAGTTTAGTACTAGATAAACTAATTAGGTGTGAATTTTTTTATCATTTTTATCCGTTGGATTTGAAATGATATATATTGTTTATATATATATATATATATATATATATATATATAATATATATATATATATATATATATATAATATATATATTGTTGGTCCGATACTCACGATTTTGTTTTAAAAATTTTTTAATATTTTTTTAAGTATGAAATTTGGATTGGATTGATATGCTAAATATATATATATATATATATATATATATAATATATATATATATATATATATATATATATATATATAAATAAGGATGGTGTAGTTGGATAAATTTAATGGATTTTAAAACTTCATAAATTACACAATTAAATATGTACAACAATGAAATAAAATTTTTATAAATCTTAATTCAATTAATACATAATTGAACATCACAACCATATATATATATATATATATATATATATATAATTGCATTCTTAATTGGATCTAGAAAGATTAAAAAGATATTTCATGTAAATATCTTAAAATTTTAAGATTTTGTGGTGAAATTTATTATATATAAAAAAAATCTTACTTTTTCTCGTATAAAATATAGATAAATTTACCAATTAAATTTTTTTTCTCCGATGAAAATTGACAATTTTCTAAAAACGACGTCGCTGATTGTTCTTAATCTCCATCATCGGTAAACAACCTTGGTTTTCTTTCATTTCTACGAAAATGGAGAAACACGTTCAAATCTTTCTGAACAAACTCTCCTTCGTCGGGATCGCCATTGCAACCTTCGCTCTAATCATCGTCGTCCTCCAAACTCCTACTTCTTGTATTAGACCTCCTACCTTTATTAACCCTAAATTGAAACGGGATTTCCGTAAATCATCTTTTCCCAAATCCACCTGCGATTACAATCACCGGCCCTTCACGTCTCTGGAACACCTTAACAAGCGGTTCCAGTCATCCAAGACATGGGTTCACACAGTTGGTTCTTATACTGCTCTATTTTCATCTCTTCAGGCTCAATCTTCAGCTCATAATCTAGATCGGTTGTCGAACCATTCTCGGGTCCTGATCGCATCTGCCGGGCCGGGTCATGCCGTTATGGCTCTGAACAATATGGGGATCAGCGATGTTACTGGGGTGGATGTGTTGGAATTCCCTCCTTTAGTTAGCCGTTGCGACGTTCATAACCTGCCGTTTTTCGATGATGTGTTTGATTTTGCGTTTAGTGGGTATGTTGATAGGGCTTTGTTTCCGGCCCGGTATGTTGCGGAGATGGAGAGGACAGTGAGAAGTGGTGGAGCTTGTGTTGTCGCTCTTGATGAATGTGGGGATGAAGAAGTGAAGGAAATGGTTAAACTGTTTAGGAAATCTCGGTTTCTTGATGCCCAGAATGTATCCATAGCCGGTGAACTGAAGACTAGAATCGTGATGAGAGTTGAAAAAATGAGATGATACATATAACTTCCTCCTAATTTGTTCATTCAATCTATTCTGTAATTATTGTTTCTTTATTTGGTGGAAAATATTTGTATCATCCTTATCTGTGGGAAGTTGAATTTTATGGAATGGCGAATTATATATATATATATTATTTGTATTAGTTATATGGGCATTTCATTACTTGTTTCAAAATTTAATCATGGAGAAACATTTGTGTTTGTCTAAATATTCAACATTGGCAACCATTTTTGTTCCATCGTTTTTATTGATTGTTTGAATTCAAATTACTCGAAACAGTGATATTTTATTTTAAATATGAGTGTGGCTAAGTAAGGTGCATCCATTAGATTGGGAGCCCGTGTAAATAATATGCTCTGCACCAAATGTCTCTGAATCACTCTCTTCAGAGAGCACTGCCTTCATTTTCTTTTCCATTTGTTTCCTCATTTTGTTCTTCCATTTTAGGATCTTTAGCATTTCTTGAATTTCCCGCATCCAGATTCAAGATCTTTCGTAGCTATTCTTCTTCTTCTTTGCCCCTCATTGTTGATCATCATCCCTGTTCTAGTATTAAATATGACTGTAACTTGAGTTATGAATCCCATTACACAGCTCTACTGGAAAAATCAAGAAACAAGACCCATTTGAATCAAGTCCATGCTCAACTTTACACTTGTGGGCTCCAAAATAATGGGTTTGTAACCACAAAGTTTATTCATGTGAGCTGTAATCTTGGAGAAATTACGTATGCACGTAAGGTGTTTGATGAATTTCTTGAGCCGTATGTCTTTTTATGGAATGCAATTATTAGAGGATATTCTAGCCATAACATGTTTGTTGAAGCTGTTGATATGTATAATGCAATGCAACAGGCTTGTGTAAGCCCTGATTCTTTTACATTTCCTCATGTGCTTAAAGCTTGTAGTGGATTAATGGCTATTAGATTTGGCCAAGCTGTTCATGGACAAGTTTTTAGACACGGATTAGAGACGGATACTTTTGTCCAAAATGGACTTGTGGCTCTGTATGCTAAATGTGAGAACATATATCTTGCTAGGATTGTTTTCAATGGTTTACATGACAGGAATGTTGTATCTTGGAGTTCCATGATTTCTGGATATTCTCAGAATGGGCAGCCAACAGAGGCACTGAAAATTTTTAGTGAAATGAGGGAACAGAATGTTAAACCTGATTGGATTGTGTTAGTTAGTGCATTGAGGTCTTACAGTGATGTAGAAGACATGGAACAAGGTAAATCTGTTCACAGTTTGGTTATAAAAATGGGACTTGAAAATGAACTCGATTTACGTATAGCTCTTACTTCTATGTATGCAAAATGTGGGCAGGTATTGACTGCCAAACTATTATTTGATCAACTGGAGTTCCAAGATGTTATCTTGTGGAATGCAATGATTTCAGGGTATGCTAAAAATGGTCATGCTGATGAAGCTATGGAACTTTTCCGGAAAATGATAACGGAGAAGAATATTACGCCAGATTCTATAACGATAAGGTCAGCCATCTTGGGTTGTGCTCATGCCGGATCACTTGAGCAAGCAAGATGGATGGATGGTTATGTATATAACAACAGTAAGTATAGTGATGATCTTTTTGTGAATACTACTCTTATTGACATGTATGCAAAATGTGGCAGTGTAGAATTAGCCCGGGCTGTATTCGACAGAACCTTAAACAAAGATATTGTTCTGTGGAGTGCAATGATAATGGGATATGGATTACATGGGCAAGCAAGAGAAGCTATTGAACTTTTTCACACAATGAAAAGTGTCGGAATCTGTCCTAATGATGTTACATTTATTGGACTCCTTACTGCTTGTAAACATTCAGGTCTTGTACAACAGGGATGGGAATTCTTCCACAGCATGGCAGACTATGGCGTCCAGCCTCGCCACCAACATTATTCTTGTATGGTTGATTTGCTTGGCCGTGCTGGATATTTGGAAAAGGCTTATGATTTCATCCAAAACATGCCAATTGAACCAGGTGTGTCTGTTTGGGGTGCACTCTTGAGTGCCTGCAAAATCTATCGCCATGTTTCTTTAGGAGAATATGCTGCTGAACGACTGTTTTCACTTGAACCATTGAATACAGGGCACTACGTGCAGCTCTCTAATCTGTACGCTTCATTACAGATGTGGGATGGAGTTACAAGAACTCGATTATTCATGAAAGAAAAAGGGCTGATCAAAGACTTAGGGTACAGTTCGATAGAAGTAAATGGAAAACTCGAGTCATTTCAAATGGGAGACAAATCTCATCCAAGATCAGATGAGATTTATAAGGAAGTTGAGACGTTGGAAAGAAGGTTAATGGAAGCTGGTTTTGTTTCAGATACAGAATCTGCTTTACATGATTTAGATGCAGAAGACAAACAGGTTTCTCTGTGTAATCATAGTGAGAGATTAGCCATTGCTTATGGTCTGATCAGTACTCCTCCAGGATCAACACTCAGAATTATAAAGAATCTCAGGGCTTGTGTAAACTGTCATTTGGCCACAAAGCTGATATCAAAGCTTGTGAAGAGAGAAATAATTGTTCGTGATGCAAACAGGTTTCACCATTTCAAAGATGGATTCTGTTCTTGTGGAGATTTTTGGTGAAATATTATTCTTCAATCTTTTTTTTATCTGTATCCATTGGCAGCATTAGAGTTCCAAAATCCTCTGCTTACATAATTTTTAATATTTTTTTTATATTTACTTTATAATTTTTTATAAATGATAAGTAGTCTGTTACCTAGATATTCTCAATTATTTAATAATTTAATTCTTTAATTTATATAATTTTTGTAATTTTAATTTAATTTTTTAAAACTTTTATTTCTTATTTTAATAATTTTATAAATTTTATTCTTTTAACTCATATATATATTTTATTTTAATATTATTTTATTATTTTAATACAACTTCATTCTTATCTTAATAATTTTAATAAGTAAAATTCTACTCAAAGTATATACTTAAAAAAAATAATAAATTGATAAATTAAATAGTTATTATGCATTATTATTTTTAGTCTAAAAAATTGTAAATAATTACACTCGGTTTAATAAGTATACTGATATTAACACTCACCAATTGTATCTAAATTTAAAATTTTCAATTCAAAAATAAAATTATTTTAATATATATATTATCTATTAAAATTTTAAAATATAAATAAGTATACATATATATATATCAACCATAATATATATTTATTTATTTATTTTGAAACAAAAATATTAAAAAATGATGAGTTTTATATAAGTTTATATATAATATATATGTATATCCAGCAATATGTTATAATTTTTCTTGAATGTCTGTATTTATAATTTCCTATATTTTTAATTAATAAGTAAGATGAATTTTATTTTAGTTAAAATTTAAATATAATAACCTACAATTATTTATATAATTGTAATGTTATTATATTCTAATAATTTATAGAGTATTTTACATTACTCTACCACCTTTTAAAAAGTTTGCAATAAGGAAAAACTTATTTTGTTGGTGGAAAATAATTCTACCAAAACTATTATAGTTTTTAAAATATTTTATATATTGAAAGGTTAAATAAAGATATATAAAGTTTTTTTTTTCAAATTAAAGATATAAAAAGTTTTAATAAAGTTAAATAAATATTATTTGTTATTGGTACAAAAAATAATTATCATTATTAATATTTTTTTTTGTTTTTCATTAATATTATATTTGTTAAATAAATATTGAATTTAATAAAATTTAAATAGCTACGTCAATATTACTATTCTATCTCATTTAATGACATAAATTTGTTAATATAATTCTGAGTTAAAACTATATATTTTTTTATTTTTTTTAAAATATATAAAAAGTTTTAATTTATTATGTTCTTATTTTTTTATTTATTTTGGTAATACAAATATGAAAATAAACATAATTTTTTTTCTTAAAAAACAAAATATTTATAATTATGAATACTAGAGATCGGTAAATTTTGTCCCAATCAAATTTATATTTGGCAAATTAAGTCATAATTTTTTTTTCACTTTTAAATCCCAAACTTTTTTATTTAAAATATTTTTAAAGTTGGGATCTTCCGCAAGATGGATGCCTCTTGATGTGAGATGGCTCAAGTTAAATGTGAATTATTGGGGTTGGCCGCTTGTGATATCTTTAAACTGTTTTCAGGAGATTCTCCAATTGCAGCAAACAGATCCAAACTTATATGCTCTTGGAAATATTGTGAATCATATTCAATCTGATTTGGTGCAAATAGCTACAAAATTGTTTATAATTCCAGAAATTCCAATCAAGTGGTTCATAAGCTTGCTAATATTGCATTGTTAAGTTGGTTCATCACATCCCGTTGTATTAGACATTTTGCAGGCTAACTGGCTTGTTATGAATGAATGATAATGACTTCTTTTGATTTTTATTTTTTTTAAAAAGTTATTTTTCTTTATAAGGTCTCTATTTTTATCTTTTGACGTGAAAATAAAAAAAAATTAGGTTTTTTTAGTTATTTTAAACGAAATCCACTTAATTACGTGAAACCTAATATTAATTTAAAAAAGAGTAATAATTTATTACATGAAAAATTTTAATTTATAATAATAGTTATTCATAAGTTATAGTCAATAACTAACAAATTTTATTGACTTTTTTTATGAATATTCATTTAAATTGGTATCTCGTCTGTTTTAAATGATGATGAAACCGAATAACCCTAACATTATTTTCATATATGGGATATGTGTTGACACCCCAACATTCCTTCCATCAAACCAATGACTACATACACGTGTCCTCCTAGAGGAATAATCATCTTGCATCCTCACAAGGCACTAAACTCTCCTAGCAAGCCCAAGCCCGAATAATCCCACTAGAGTGGACTTCTATCACTTAACTCCATATTGGTATGATATTGTCCGCTTCGGGCCTAAGCCCTCACGGTTTTATTTTTGGACAACTTCTCAAAAGGCCTTTTACTAATAGAGTTAGTGATATTCTTATAAACTAGTTAATCGTAACATTATTTTCAAATGTGGAACATGAGTTATGAGTTGATACCTCAACAGAAACATCGTTATTAGAAGAAAGAGAATCGTTTCAGCACGTCAGTTTTACGTATTGAGATTAAGCTTTAGCATATCACGAGGAATGTGGCGTCGATTCCACTTGCGGAACAACAACTAATAACTTCCTCCTAATTTGTTCATTCATTTTATTATGTAATTATTGTTTCTTTATTCGGTGGACAATATTTGTAATCAATGCTGAATTATACTTCACACTAGAATAAATAAATGATAAGTATATTAAAATATTCTGATTTTTAAAATAATTATATTGGTATTTTTAATCTAAAAAATGTGAGAAATACATAATGATAAATTTATTACTTATATTTATACAGTTTTTTTCATCTACATTTAATCGGTAAATAGAAATGTTGACACAAATAAATTGTACCCGGCTCATAAACAGATGATGCCCACAGATATGATGACACGCCAGTAGGTTCGTAAATTGACGATGCTAAAGGCTCATAAGCCTGTGATGGGGACAGATTCAATGATGTTGATAATATTGTAGGTTCGTACACCGGTGATGTTGCAGGCTCGTAAATCGGTGATGTTGAAGGCTCGTATATGAGTGACGACGGTACATATGATGACATGACAATGTCGTAAATGAGTGATGAATAAGGTTTGTAGATGGGTGACGAACTAGGCTCATAAACTGGTGATGTTACAGGCTCGTATATGAGTGATGACGGTACATATGGTGACATGACAAGGTCGTAAATGAGTGATGAAGAAGGTTTGTAGATGGGTGACGAACTAGGCTCATAAACTGGTGATGTTACAGGCTCGTATATGAGTGATGACGGTACATATGGTGACATGGTAGGGTCGTAAATGAGTGATGAAGAAGGTTCGTAGATGGGTGACGAACTAGGCTCATAAATCGGTGATGTTACAGGCTCGTATATGAGTGATGATGTTACATATGATGACATGGTAGGGTCGTAAATGAGTGATGAAGAAGGTTCGTAGATGGGTGACGAACTAGGCTCATAAACCGGTGATGTTACAGGCTCGTATATGAGTGATGATGGTACATATGGTGACATGGCAGGGTCGTAAATGAGTGATGAAAAAGGTTCGTAGATAGATGATGAACTAGGCTCATAAATTGGTGATGTTGTAGGCTCATAAACCGGTGATGTTGCGAGCTCATTAACCGGTGATGTTGCAGGCCCATAAACCGATGATGTTGCATGCTCATAAACCGATGATGTTGCATACTCATAAACCGATGATGTTGCATGCTCATAAACCAGTGATGTGGAAGGGTCGTAAATGAGTGATGACGGTACATATGGTGACATGACAGGGTCATAAATGAGTGATAAAGAAGGTTCGTAGATGGGTGACGAACTAGGCTCATAAACCGGTGATGTTGCAGGCTCATAAACCGATGATGTTGCAGGCTCATAAATCAGTGATGTGGAAGGGTCGTAAATGAGTGATGACGGTACATATGGTGACATGGCATGGTCGTATATGAGTGATACATAAGATTCGTAGATGGGTGACGAATTAGGCTCATAAACTGGTGATGTTGCAAGCTCATAAACCAGTGATGCGGAAGGCTCGTATATGAGTGATGACGGTACATATGGTGACATGACAGGGTCGTAAATGAGTGATGAAGAAGGTTCGTAGACGAGTGATGAACTAGGCTCATAAACCGGTAATGTTGCAGACTCATAAACCAGTATTGCGGAACAAATGATTTTTTAAACTCTTTTCGTGCTCAAAATAAAATTATTTTAATATTTTTAAATATATTTTGCATTTAAAATTTAAAAAAACTAAACTAATGATTTTTTAAAATTAAAATAAATATAAATTATAAAATATTAATTATAATAGAGCTACATAATGTATAATTAAGCAATAATTAAGTAAGGATATATTAGTATTGGAAAAAAATTAATTTAAATATGTATTTAAATTAATGTAGATAAAATTTTATTATTAATTTGATAAATTTTAAAATTTAACTCATTTTTATTTATTTTATGAGTCACTTTTTTTATTATTATTATTTAAAGTTGTAAACAAACCCTACAGCTCTTCTCCATTAACACAGTTTCCATCAATAAACAAAAAAAAAACCGATTCAATGGAAACAAGATCCGCAAAAAGAAAGAAACTTTTGATCAAAAACAGTAATATCGAAGAGGGTTGTGTTTCTGTAGATCGGATCAGCGATCTCCCGGACGAAATTCTTCATATAATTCTCTCAAAATTATCATCCATCAAATCAATTGCACAAACCAGTGTTTTATCTAAACGTTGGAAATACCTGTGGCAATGTTACCCCGATCTAGAATTCACCCCCGCCACCGTCCATAACAACAACAAGAATTACGACCGTCGGATGATTTCACTGGTTATTAATCAGGTTTTATCCAACCACGACAAATTTTTCGGTATTAGGGTTTTTCGTTTGAAAAGTGCTTGTTTAACTTTTACGTGCCTAAACACACTTTTCCGTACCGCCATTAAAAAAAATGTTCAAGAAATCGACGTAGAAGTATCCACAGATGATTATTTTAATTTTCCCAGAAGTGTTTTGATGAGTAAATCTTTAAAGGTTTTGAAATTAAAGTCTTTATATCCCGGTTTTAGGTTACCGCCACCTTTAATTTTAAAGAATGGTTTTCAATTCTTGATTTCTTTATCTCTATCGCGTGTAATTCTTTACGACCAGCCTTGTCTCCTTAATTTATTCGAAGATTTTTCTTTTCCTAAACTTAGGAATTTAACTTTAGAAATGTGTGTGGGATTGAAGAAATTGAACGTACGGTGTCGAGGAATTCAAGAATTGAAGTTGAAGAGCTGTTTCGATTTGGACGAACTACGAATTTGTATTCCGAAACTAAAGAATTTGTCCGTTACCAATTGTTTTGATTTTTTTAGTGACAATAGTTTTGTGGAAATTAATGCACCTATGCTTGGAACTATTTATTGGTTAAATGTTAGGTTGACTCATAAAAGTGTGTTGGAGAATTTGAATTCTTTGGATGAAGCTTTTGTAGGGATTCTTACATATGAAGATTTTTTTTCGACTAAGGTTCACAGCTTGTTTGGATTCTTGTCTGGAATCTCTTCTTGCCAGTTTTTAACCCTCGAAGCACTATGCATTGAGGTATGAATTTGATGAATTATATATATATATATATATATTTTGTTGGAACATTTTCAAAATGTTATGTTATTATGGTTCTAATAATAGTTCTATTGGTTCAAAGTATTAAGATACAAAAATATATTAGAGTTATTTTCAATAGATAACTAGTCTGATATTGATCATGCAAAATCAATATCAGGAACAGAAATTATTTAAATTTGTAAAATATTAAAACATATTGTATAGAACAAATATTCATGCTTACTTTTCTTATTGTTTCTTTCTGTTCTATTTTTATTAAACATATATTTTGCAGGCTTTGTCTGCGAATTGTCAACTTGGTAGGTTTCATCAGCCATTTAGTAGATTGAAATTCTTGGAATTAAGAACATGTTTCAAGAAACATAATCTTTGGGGATTAGCACATTTATTTAGGAATTCACCCCATGTCGAAACCCTAGTCATAGTCATCGTCTTCGATTTCACTCTTGGGAGAAGAGTAAGTCAATCTCTCATCTTTTTAATCAGTTTAGTTAATTTCTAATTATTACGATTAGGTTTAATTCTTACAAAAAAAAAAACCTAATTTTGTGTGTTATGTGTTGTAGAAAAGGAATAAGGATCTTTGGGACATGTCTCATACAGGGGAAGAAAGCTTCTGGGAATCACAAAGTCAAGCTCTGAATTCATTTCTTCATCACTTACGAGTGGCTAAGATTAATGGGTTTTCAGAATGTGACGACGAGATTATAAGTCTGGTGAAGTTCTTGCTGAAACATGGAAAAGTTCTACAACAAGTTTTCCTCTGCTGCTCCCAACTTTCCAAATCCAAACGTCCACTTAGAAAGGAAGACATCAAGTCACAAATTATGGGATTTTCTCGTGCTTCTTCTAATGCTAAAATTTTCCTTCAATAATTAAACCTATATATATATATAACATGTATAATTATAATTAAGTGCTAACCCAAGAAATTTGTCAGTTCTTGATCAAGATTTTGATTTTAAATTTTATTGTGTATTATTTTTTCTCTAGTTATGATAATTTCAAGTTTAGTGTTGTTTTTTTTTGTTAAACTATATGGTACCGGGAGTCATCGGACTCCGATTAATTTAGATTCGGTTAAGGTTGTGTGCCCGTAGAACTCTTATTCGGGAAAGGCCTCACTTTATTCTTGAAATGATCTCACAATGATTTAATCTGTTGTTGGAGTTGGTAAATATTTCGATGACAGCTCGGGGGCGAAGCCCCCGAGTCGGGGGTCCTGCTGCCAGGTCAGCGGGCGGGGGTTCCAAAGGGTTTAGGTCCAGTATTATGTACTTATATGGTAGCCTATATATAGTGATATTATTGTAACGAGTTGAAAGGGAGAAAAAAGCATAATAATAGTGAATTCATTTTGCAGGACGTAACCCTAAATTGGGGTGAACTTGGGTAAATCGTATGTTCTTATTTTATTGTCTTATTGCTTATTGATTTCGTCTATCAAATTCATATTCTGCATCGTTAAAATCTTACATATGTGACCCTTATTAATCTAGATTTGGCCAAGAACACGTATAATTCTTATTCGTAAAATGTCTCGACTTACTCTTAAAATGACCTCACAAAAATAATCAAACCTAAACTTGTGGCTTCTATTAATCTAGATTCGGCCAAGAACGCGTATAATTCTTATTGGAAAATGTTTCGCCTTACTCTTGAAATGACCTCACAAAAATAATTAAACCTAAATTTCTGACATCTATTAATCTAGATTCGGTCAAGAACGCGTACAACTCTTATTCAGAAAATGTCTTACCTTACTCTTGAAATGACCTCACAACAATAATCAAACCTAAACTTGCGACCTCTATTAATCCAAATTTGACCAAGAATGCATACAATTCTTGTTCAGAAAATATCTCACCTTACTCTTGAAATGACTTAATCGAAATGATATACGATCTAATTAGTATTAACAATGTATGTATTCATATTGTGTCAAGTGAAAGAATTTGAAAATTAGTATTTTATTACAAGAGGTATTGTCTCTATCCACGCGTGGCGAGGAGGACCAACAGTTATTAATGCAAAACAAAATCTATGAATGTGCACGAGAAACTGCCGGCCACCGACGGTACATTTTATCCATTTTATTTTATTGTTTCATAAAATTCAGAGGCAACAACGAGTAAGAAATTATGGAAGCTGTCCGATATGGGACACACGAAAATATATTAATTTGTTTTATTTGACTATATATATATATATATGGAATATGCAGAACATGAGATAATAATAAGGATAGGCAGAAGCAACCCAAGGCCTGGATGATCAATGATTTAATCCTTAACTAATATATTAAAATTTGAGGTTAAAAAATTTCTTCAAAAGACTAACTCCACTCAGAATGGAAATCAGTTTAAATATAAATTTGTTGTGGGTCCAACCTATTCTACTATTTTCTTAGTAAATAGCACAATTTTTTTTAAAGGACTTTTCCTTTTGATTGACTGAAAAAAAAAGAGAGAGAGAGTCGAGGGGCAGTGCTGTTTTTCCTGGACAGCTTGAGCAAATTTGATTATCGTCGGAGATCCGACCGTTGAATTGAGTTGAAATTTTCAGAAATTGTTTCCAACACATAGGACTTCAATCTGTTCAATTTTTATGTCAATCGGAGCTACGGATTTTCTGTTATAGCAGCTGGTGCAGTCTGTAATTTTGTGTCATAGCAACTGGTGCAGCCTGTAATTTTGTGTTATAGCAGCTGGTGCACCTGCAATTTTGTGGTGATATTTCAAATTTTTCTTTCTCTATTGTTGATGTCTCTTATGTACGTTATTGTTGGTGGGCTGTGACATCCTTGTAAACTGGTTTGAGTGTTTTTACCCTCAATTTGCATAATAAGAGAAGAAGATGGCAGACTCCCTATAAGTCCCGTGATTTTTATCCTTCACATCAAAGGGGTTTTCCACGTATAAAATCGTGTGTTGTTTGCATCTTTATTTTCGTATTTGGTTGTGGTTTGTTGCTTGATGTGCTGCTGTTTTTATTGGTGATTATCTTGATATATTGTTTGTGGTAAATTTGGTCAAGTGTATTTGGTTGGTTATCTTGAATTTGATCCTTCTATGTGTTTATCCCACTTGTTGTTTCCTCTCCTCACAAGAATGATTTAAATGTACTCTCTAAGCAATAAATATAGGGGAAAACAAGATTTTGCCTTATCCCTTACTCGTAGGCCACGGGATCCCTTGGTTAGATTCTACAAGCAAATAATTGATAGAAACCAAAGAAAAAATTTGAATATAGAATGAATTGTTCAAACAAAGCAGATGACTTTTTAAATTCACTTTTATAAATAATTATATGAGCGCAGTGATCTTTAGTAACAATTTTACTTATAACTTTTAAAAATATTAAGTTCGAGACAGAACGAAACTCAAATGAATTGAAAAGTCTTTTTTTCATAACTACATAGTTTTATACACTTTATAATCAGCAACAAAGGGATAGAAATCAACAAACACTGCAATACATACATACATATATATATATATATATATATCATGTCATGGATTGGACCATAGCTTGTGACCAGGAGACCATTTGGGGGATTTAGGACTAAAGTAATTGGAAACAACACGAGAGTTCAAAAGATGAAGAATTGGTGCATAATTAACACACCTGGGTGCTTTGTATTGGTTGATTGATGCTCCATTACTTATAGCAAAATCCATTAGTTTATCAAAACTCCCATTTTCCACGATCTTTATTTCCAATGCCCCAATTGACTTATCCGATACACGACACTGTCTGTACACACTGTTTAGTGACTCTTCAATTATTAGGCAACATTCCTCATAGATTGAATCTGGAATTACCATCATTTTTTCCGACGTCGTGGATACTGATGATGATGATGATATTTCCCAGTACAGGACGTAATGGCCTGGAATTGTGAACGTGTCTGCATGGCTTGTGTATTCTGTTAGGGTTGCATTGAATGGTAACAAATGTTTGGCTGCTTCTGTCACTGCGTTATGTAACTCTACTTCGTCTGTTTTATCTGAATCGATGCTTAGTGCTACGTTTTTCCGACATATGAATGTGAATTCCGGTGCTTTGTTCTTGAATCCGGCAACCCGGAGAATATCTCCAACCCTATATCTGTACAACCCTACATAAAACCATGCATTGAAAACCAGACCATCAGTACATAAAATGCATGAATCAAGATTTATTATTTCATTCAATCAAGGGTAAATATGTCATTTCAACTATAAAATAACCTTACAATTAAAACCCGCATTTTTATGACATGATACATTTAGATTAATCCTTATCTGAACCAATTCTGTCGCTCAAATATGAAATTTGATGAACTTCACTTGAGTTAATAGATTTCTTATCGACTGACTTGTTGTGTATAGAGTTAAAATTTCTTGTTTTGAACCAACGAGCCGACTAATTTGTTCAAATATTATTTAATAGTTTATGCAATAATAAACAGAATTAAATCTTAAACTAGACAAAATATGTTATTATTACCTGCATATGTAGTTATGACAAGCTCGTATTGTTGTCCAATTTGAACATCAACAAGGTCAACAAGTTCTTGGTGTTCATCATGTGATGAAGAAGAAGAAGAAGAAACCGGAAGAAACTCAAAGTAAGCCATTGTAGGAATGAGAGTGTAAGTAACTTCACTTGGTTTAGAAAGAGGGTTTAAATTTATGCCAAAATAACACTCCGAGGAAGCATACATTGTGCAAACAAGTGGCAGTTCATCATTACCATAATAGTTTAATGTAGGAATGTACTGTGACATGGTTCCCGTTACTATAACATCTATGTACTTTGTTTTTGGCCATAATCTCTTTATGATACCTGTTAAAAAATAGAAAGTTTAAGTACTCATAGTTAACTAGAGATATTTTTGTACTATGAACGTTTTTTCAAGATTTCAGACAATACCTTTCCAAGATTCTTTGTTGCATTCATCTTCAATAAAATCTGCTAACTTTGGATTTGGTTTCTTGAGAATCTTCATCACAGCATTCCTTACCGAACTATCAGTAATTATTTGTGAATTAGCAGTTCCAGTTCGAATATCTCTGCAAAGAATAATCCAATGTTTTTGAAGAAACCGAATAGCCCGAATAAAACCCGAAGCGAAAACAGCTCCGACCCGGAAGACTTCTTGGTGCTGGCATAATCCACAAAGCATCTGAGAATACATGCTTTGGTAAGAATCCGGACAAAGAATTGTTTCCATGGGACTTGTGTAGTTGTTGTAAGAAGAAGGTGGCGTGTCTTTGAAATGTGTGCTTTTGTAGTAGCTTGTTAAAACCGGACGAGCAAGTAGCCCGCCTGGTGTTCTTGCTTCGGATTTGACGAATAAGAAATACATTCCTTTGCCTTTTTGTAAATTGGGAACGAACTGTTCCATCACTGGCATTAGAAGACTGTATAGAAATGATCTTCTTTCTAGCTCTTCTTCAATGGTGGGCATCAACTTTCTTTCTCCTCCGGATGTTCCAGAACTATACGAAAAAGTTTTAAATTGTCACATAATCTAAACGTTTATAGGAACGAGATAAATGTGGACATATATAATGAAGATGTACACAATAATTAACAAATAAGGTACAAAGATAGGAGTTGATGTATAATCTTTTACTCTAATATTATGTAAATAGAATTAAATTGTCATGTATTTTAAAAGTTTGAACTAATTAATAGAGTGATTAAATTCTATCTATTTAACCGACCCTTCATGTGTTGGGCCAAAAATTTCATAACAAAGTTGAATATGTACACAATAATCAACAAATATGATGCAAAATTATAATCTTTTACGCTGATATCATATTAAATTGAGCTAAATTGCACGTATATACTCTAAATTGTTAGGTAGACTTATGACTTGTTGGTCAGGCAATTTTCATAATAAAGGCTAACAGGGTGAATGATAAGTAACAATTGGAAGACAAAGTCAGAAGTTGAATATAAGAAATCTTGTTTTGATATCATATTAGTCCTACGTATGAAAATGACACTAAAGTTGTCTAACATATAATAATTTTACCTATTCATAAATAAAACTGTGAAGGTATTATAAGTTTGAAGTGGACAATATCTAATATATATATGTATTTGTTTTTCCATGGAATAAAAATTGCACTAACCTTGTTAAGAACTCAGAAATGGGCTGTGAACAAAGTATAGGTGAAGTATCACCATTAGCAATACGATCAATATCAGGCTTGAGATCCTCATATTTGACAACAGGAATCATCTTCTTGAATTCTTGATGAATTGTGGTTTGCTCATATGAACATAAACCATGCCTTTGCAGATATTCAACTCCTGCATTTTTTGAAAGAATTTCATTTAAAACTCTCTTTTGAACTTCTTCTGCATTACAAGTAACATCTTCAATGAATTGAAGAACCCTTTTGTTATCCTCTTCATCTTTTGATGAGTTCTTGTTTGGATCCTCTGGCATGGTGGTGGTGGGCAAGAAAAAGAAAGAAAGAAAGAAAGCAAGGAAAAGGATATCAGTGGGAATATGAAATATGTTTGGGGGGTTGAGGGGAAAAGAAACAAAACATCAAGTGATATATATAGACAGGAAAATAGTGGTGTGATTGTATCAAATCATACCACACTAAATTCAACATGATTTGGTGCAACATACAAGTTAAAAATAAACAACAATTTCCTTCTTTTATTATAAAAATAATATTCAACTCTAACCGGATCAACCTTCAAATACTCAACACATACAATTAAATGTTCCGCTATCATATCAATTATCATCAATTACTTATTTTCAATATATAAAAAAAATATTTAAATTAATTATAAATACTTATCTTTATTTTTATATATCATTATATATTCACTATATTTTTATCGTTATACTAAATATCACAATATGTCTCATAATATATATATATATATATAATTTAAATATGAAGATAATACATATATAATGTTACCAATGTTAAAAGTCTCCTAAAGCAAGTTGTTTTAGATTCAACACTTATATAATATATATACACATTATAAATCTATAAAATATATATATATATATATATATATATATATATATATATATATATATATATATATATATATATAACAAGTAGCTTAATTCTGAGAGGAACAACATGGAAGGAAGTGAATAAAATAATACTTTTGACTTTGCCGTCAACATGTTGCAAGAAATGCCGTGTGTCGATCAAGATAATAAAAGGAAGCTTTAAACTAAAACCAGTATAATGTAATGCAATATTTGCCCAAGAAGTAACATTTTCTTACTTTAGGTTCAAATTTATTCATAATTTCTTTTTTATATATATATATATATATATATATATATATATATATATAATTTTTTAAAAGGGAAAGTGAAGGTGCACGTTTATCAACACGTGTGCTGCAAGGTCCACAATTGCATTATCAGTTTGCAGGTCCGTGTTCTGACACCGATAATTTTATAAAGTGAAGTCTCATCAACTAATTTTTACATTAGTATAATAGTATAATATTGTGTTTGAATCTAAAATTTAATTTTGTTTTTTACAATTTTTTAGAACGCCTTGTATTAATAGAAAAGAAAAATGTATAATTATTTAATGTTGGATTTAGATTGATATCCTAACAAATAAACTATAGTAAAAAACAGTGGGTACAAGTGTGCATGTACCGCGGAGGATGCTCCTTCAAGAACCGGCAACGCAACGCGGCTTCAAACTGATCAGAGAAAGCAGGCCTTTAGTTTCACGCTTGATATCTCCGCCCCGCCGACACCATCCAAGAAATCTTGGGAGATATTTTTTCACACTATATATATATATATATATGGATATTAATTATTGATGAACGATATATATTATATGTATGTATAGTTTTCTCTACGTAAGGGATTTTTGTCTTGATTTTTACTTCAAACTTCCAGCTTTGGAGTCTTGAATAACTCAAAAAGTTATACATAACATTATACATACATACATATACATACATATATATATATATATATATAATATAATATTATATAATTCATTATTAAACATTAAGTCAATTCTTGCTTAAAATGTGGATATTATTTTTGTACGATATGTTAAAGAGCACTTTGACTTTTTTTTTCCTTTAATATATACATAAATCCTATAATTGTATTCATACTCTAGCACATTATTAAGTCTTGCACTGTAATATTTTCTATGTAATATATATTATTTTAGAATTTTTTATATAAAAAAGTATATATTGAAGATTTTTCTTGTTAAGGTAAAAGAAGAAAAATATAAGTTTAGATTTTAAAAAAAATTAAAATGAATATCACAACAAATCTTAATCAGACTTTACTTTTAACTTGGAAGTAATAATAATTGGACGGTGTCGTATTCATGGAGCTGGAGTCCAAATTAAGTGCTCCAATTGAACTTGCGTGGTTTAGTATACAATAGATTTGGAACAAATTTAGTCCTCTTTTAAGGATATGGAAAGTGAACAATAAAACAAAATTGTCTTGGTGGAATTCTAGGGGGCTGTGGGATATGTAAATAATGCTCCTCCTTTAATACACATATACATACATAATATATATATATATATATATATATATATATATATATGTATATATATATATTGTTATTTTTTAAGCCTTTGAGATGGTTAATGTTGTTAAATTAAAACAAATTCTCATATATTTTAAAAAGTTTATATAGATAAAAATAGGTTAAATTTATTTTTGTAATAATTTTTTTATGTGTGATGAGATCATAAAGTTTTTAGGTTAAATAGGTACACAATAATCTCAAAATCTTCCACTCTAATATCATAGTAAATTAAGATCAATTATTACGTATTTTACTTTTTATTGGTTGGACCATCTAATTTTCAGGGTCATTGTGAATTCAAGTTATCCAAATTTCACCTAAGTTTTGCTAACAAGAAATTCAATTCTTATTTGAAAAAAAATATCTCGCTCTAACTATTATATAAAATTTTAAAGAAATATTAAACTCTAGACTTATATAAGATTTACATAATATACTTTTCAATAGCTTAAATCATAAATTTATCATAAAATATTTAATTGCCAAAAAAAAACCCTTTGGGTATGGCTGAGAAAGTGTAAAGTTTGATTGTGATGTTGAATGCAAGAAATTGATTGAAATTGTTGTGTGTGCATTATGCATTCCTTTTGATCACTGAAAAAAAAAAGAAAAAGGGAAGAAGAAAAGAGAATACATGCATATATGAGTATTTATATTCTTGTTGGTGTTGTTTTCTAAGTACATGAATGCATTCCACCTAGCCAACAAAATAATTGGGGTTTTGCCCTTATTGGAGCCCTTTGTTTTTTTACTTAATTTTGCTAAAATTTCTATGTTATTCCACCCAAAAAAGGAAAGGGATATCTTAGACTTCTCTTCTTGCATTTCTTTTCTCCTTTTTCCCTTTTATTTTTAGATATATTTGTATTAAATTCATAACTTCTTAAAATTACAAGTAAAATTACTATTAACTGAACTATATATATTTTTTCTTTAATAAAATCTTGAATTGAAGATTTATATATATACACAAAGTAATTTAATGTATTAAAAAAACTAAATTGATTTTTATATATATATATATATATCATTGATAATAAAAATAATAATTAAACAAGATACTCTTTAAAAGATTTGACATAGTTCAATGTCGTTTCATTTGGCTTTTCATTGCACAATAAATCATCATCTATTTGTTGGTGTAAATCTTTTTCAGTGTATAACTTTACTACCAAATAATAGAAAGAGACTTTGTTTGATTTTGTCCTTTTGATATCAAATAGAATTTTGTGTTGTTAAAATTACTATTGATTAAATTGTTTTTAAGTTCAAAATTTACAGTGTTATTAATTCTACTTTTCTTCTATAAAAAAAAGTGAAGACAAATCATATTTAAAAACTGTGTCTGTTTCGTCTCATAATGTCCGATAATAAAGTCATATTTAGAGAGAAAACGTTGTACATATCTTCACAGAATAATGTAGTGAAACCTAGTATGAAGTGTCGGTTCCTAATTGATTATATATTTGAGTTACCATATATGGTAACAGATGTAAGAAATTCATAGTAGGAGACAAATAAGATATCTAAATAAGAAAAGTTGTCGATAAATGTAACTTAATTAATAATAACACTTTATATCTCTAATTAATTTGGATTGAAATTAATTTAGGTCTTGAATGTGTAATCTTTACGTACGTGATATCATATGTTTTTACATTTATTCAACTTTACCTTTTTCAGTTTACAATAAATTTTAATATTTATTTTTTCATATACAAAACTTAAATTTAAAACTTAGTAAAAGTGTTCAAATTATTAAATCAATATCTTCTTCGACTAATTAAAAAAATCCAGGAAACAAAACTTAAAATTTCTTCACATGACTAATATAGCTTATAAAATTATTTTCAAATAAGTGGAATTCAAATTTAAAAGTTTAAGTAAACCATATATAAGTAGGAACAACTACACCAGCATAGTTTTCATTTGAAAAGAATGTAATTAGAGGGATTTACTCTTGATAAACCATGTTATATATATATATATATCATATTTAATTATATTATCAAGTTTTTTATATATTATAAACTCATTAAGGCATATTCAATTTTAGAAACACCATTATACATTCAATCTTTTATATGAAGTTAATTTAAAAACGAAGTCTTTTTCGAATAAGATTTGAATTCTATATCCTTAGGTCGATCGAATCTGAATTAATCAGAGTCATGATAGCTTTAAATACAGAATAATTTTAAAAAAATATAAAAATTAACACTCATTATAAACTATATAAGAGTGAAGGTGATTTTTTTTTTTTTGAGTAAGAGTTAAATTTTGTGGATGAAATTTAGGTCAAATTTAAATTAGTTGAGTCATGATTGTTGGACTTTCAACCCAAGTCTCACATCTAAAAATAATGCTTAGAGTTGGATAGCATTAGCATATAAGAATTCTACTAACTCCATTAGTATAACATATTTTTAGTAGTTTTCCAAGAGCAAAACTGTGAGGAGTTAGAGTCAAAGCAAACAATATCATACTAATGTGAAGTTAAATAATAACAGCCCAACCTTGTGGGATTATTCGGGCCCAACAAATGGTATTAGAGTTTAAGGTTAGTAGATTTACTTGTAAGATATGTAGGAAAAGCCCTCCTTAGTTTGACGGGAGGTTGTTGGGCTTCCAATAATTTCATCAGTACGAAACTTTTAGATAGTTATCCAAAACTATAAAGACTTAGGGCTAACTTGATTAGTACCAGAGTTAAGGATATATGTTACCTTATGCCAAAATAATTGACAAAAAATTACTGCCAAAATTTATTTACATATTTATTAATGTCACGATTCTGTTCACGGCCCAAGGAATCCAAGACCAAATGGATAATTTGGAGGAAAAAAAAAAAGAACAAAAGGATTGGGATTGGGATGTACCAACAAATACGGATCCGTGTTCGCAATCAAATTTTGGAGCTATTGCCCAACGCCTCCATTAGAGCCGCCCCAAAACAAATATAATTATTTGTTTGGGATATATATATATATTTAAAGAAAAAAAAAGAAAAATTTTGTCGAATTTATAATATTTTTGTATTTATATGTACGAATGAAATTAAACTTAAATTACGAAGGAGAATTAGTCAAATCGAAACAAAAATCAACAGTTCCATTTTGCTTCTCACATAAAGTAAAAAACAAACAAACAACCATTCTTAATAATAACGTTTTTCAAAAGTGAAAAAGTCAAAGTTCCGAAACGACATCGTTCGATTCTTCCTTCCAAATCATTCCTCATCAAACCAAGTAGCAGAAGCAGTGTAGGATTCTTCTTGTCGGAGAGCATAATCAAGCAAGGATTCAGATTCTTCCATTAATTCAGGGCTTAATCTGAACATAAGAACACAAAATTCCATCTGATCAAGTGCACCATCTCCATTAAGATCGCCTTCTCTGAGCATCCCCAATAATTCGTCATCTCCCAAATCTTGGAGACCGAGTACAGCAGCAGAGTTTTTCTTCAAGCTCTCAAATGTGATTAACCCTTTTTCTTTATCCATTAACACCTTAAACCCATTACATAATTCTGTAATTAGACCTTCCCCGCCTAGCTTTTCAGCCATTATTGGTAACATATCTTGAAAAAAATCGCCATTATTGGATTTCTTTACACCTTTAGCAGCAGCAGCAGCAGCCATTCTAATTGGTAAAAAGATGAAATCTTTATGATGATAATTGATAATCTTGGAGAGGTTATATATTGGGAAACACAAAAAGAAAAAAAGGGTGGGATCTTTTTATAAGAGGGTTGGATTTTGACGGGGGAAAGAAGGCGTCAGCAATGGATGACAACCAACATACAAGAGTTATTGCTGGTCGGCTTTGGTTATTGAACCCCTGAAATTGCCTGTCTGTTTCTTAGAAGAAGCCTGCTAAAGTTGTCACCAATTCATAAGACTATTTTAGTCATTTCACTCTTATTATTCTTTTTCTTTATTTTGGTTTTCTAATATAGTATTCTCTGTCTGCTATGACTTGCTCCCTTCATGGTAGGAAGATCTCTTTCTTTTTTTGTTAGACCATAAATGAAGAACATTGTGTATTTGCTTTCCACCTTTTTAGATTAGGAGGCAATTTAATAAATCTGTTCACATGATGGGAAGGGATATTGTTGCCATTAAAGGAGACTTTGGGTGGGAACTTGGAAGCCCTCAAAAGGGTTTTTTTTTTAATTATCTATCTATATCTATATATATATATATATATATATAATATTATATTATGTATGTATTTATTTTAGGTCTAGACCAAACGTGATGGTGTTGAAAACTAGAAGCTAGAAGGATGGAATCATATATACATTCATTCTTATATATTATATATATAAATGTGGTGGAAATAGGGAGGAAAATGACTTGAAATTGTGGAGAGGGTGGAAATTGTGAGACCAAATAATAATAAATTTGATTTGAGATTATATTTCACGTTAATGACTTTTTGAGTGAATATGAAATGAGTGCACGTTATTTGAGGAGAAATTTCTTGGGATATTGAAGAGACAACTTGCTAATTGAGTATCTATCATGAAGAAAATATATATATATATATATATATATAATTGAAATTTATTTTAAAATTTTCAATTAAAAAGTAAAATGTAAAAACAGTGTAAAATTTTCATTCAAAATACATACAAAAAAAAAGTCGTAGTTTGAATAGAATTCAAAGATGGGTAATATATCATCACTTTGAAAACGAAACAAGCATGGATCAAATAAAAGCTTCCTCGAAGATGATATACCTTTAGTCTTATAATAAAGTTTGGCCCAAGAATGGATTTTGTAGGGCTTTAAATGTCTTTTTGTTTATTACTCTAATGTTTGTTGTTCATATTGGTTTGTTCATGAAAATCCTTCTTCTTGGGATTGGTCCTAATTGTTTTTTTTAAGGTACCAAGTATTTCTTATTGTTTAGTGTTTGTCGGTGGTGCGTGAATTTTTGTAGACTGAGTTTATTTTAACTTCAATTATTAATAAAAGAAATTAAAAAAAAGTATAGAGTGATTCTCTTTAACTGTCTCTTGATTTTTACTTTAAATTATTGTTACTTATTTGCTGTATTTTTCGGTTTTAGGTTAGTAATTTAATTGTTATAATATTTGAATGAATAATTTGTGAGTTTCGTCTTAAATAAATTTATTTTTGGCAAGTTTAGTCTCAAATTTTAAACTCTTTTTTTAAGTTAACAATAAAGTCTTTTTTTACGGATTCTGTCAAAAATTTTAAAAATTTAATAGTTTTTACATTTTAATTAATTAAAAATAAGAGTAAAAAATTCATTATATGTAAAAAGAAATATTTTAATAAAGAGATAAAAAAAAATTATATTTAAAATTTTAAAAATAAAAAATCTAGTGAGAATATCAAAATTCCTTTTGTTAATTTTCTTCTTTTACACTACGAGAGAGATTTTTATTATTTTATAATGTATATAATTCGTAGAAAATTAGTTTGAAGCCACCTATTACTGAAACGGTGTTCGTCGGATGGTATATGGCAAATGTTACTGCCAAGATAGTCGTTGAATCACTATTTTAATGGAGGTTCTGTCTTACAATGCCTACAAAACAGAAAAGCTCATAACAGAGGGTGGAGGGACTCTGATGAACCTTCCGATAATAAAGTCAGTATTTTGATCTTGACTAGAGAGTATTTAATTTAGTAGAGTTTTAATATAGTAATCTGACCTTACCTTTTTACCTTTACCGGGATGGTCTTTATAGATGTAATCCACTTTGAGAAATAGGTAAATGGGTGGTGTGACAAGGAGAATATGGTATTACCAGATTCGATAGATAAATCTAAAATCCCTCCATTTAGGGAGATTCTGAGAGATTTTTGATTGAGTCGTTTTATGATTGATTATTGGCCAAACGTCTAGATATGAGGTATTTTTATATCTGTCAATATATGAAGAAAGAAAAGAAAAAAAAAATATTCATAAAAAGAAAAATTTTCAACTGTAATATTTTTTGTCGAGAGAATTTTTTTTATTATTAATAAAAAATTGTTAATGCTCTTCTTTTCTTTTCTTTTCTTTTTTTTTAATTTTTTTTAAAATGTCAAAAAATCATAAAAATCTGATTTGTATTCGAAAAAGATCAAGATTGACGAAAAATTTGATAGAATTTTAAATTTTAAAATTTAAATACAACGACAATTTTATCTTTTTGTTTAAATATTTCTTTTAATTTTATTTTTTAATAAATTTTTATTCTTATTTTTAATTAATTTAATTAAAAAATTGTTAAATTTTTAAGATTTTTGACAAAATTCGTCAAAAAACTTTATTTTTCACTAAAAAAATTTGAGACCTTAAAAATTTTTTAAAAATATTTTGGAATTAAGTGTGCTAAACATAAATTTATTTAGAATTAAACTCACAAAATATTCTATTTGAATTGATTAGATTGTGTTATTAGTTACTATGTTTGCACATTGTGCGTGTTGTGTCCTAGAATTAATTCTAGTTCCTTGTCCTTGGATATTTGGATCAATATTGGTACAAAGTGATTTCATTTGTTAAAATTTAATTTTTTTTGTTTTTAAAAAAATTTGTAATGTGAAATCTCAGAAATGTTTAAACGAACTGAAAATAACCGACTGCCGGGAAAACACAAAAAGCCCGAAAATAAGGAGAAAAAAATAATTATGACGCGTGACCCATTGTTGCCATGTCAGCAACAGCAAGCGACCATCACGTGGCCCATACGGTCCCAGATCTTCCACGTAAGCGAATCAGAATCTCCACCCAAAATCGTAACGCTTGGGTGCAGATTTCCACGTCATCGCCCATAAACAAAATATCTTGTACGAACCACAGGAAACAAACCCTGTTGTTTCTTCTCTATGCGACACCTGGCACTCTTCCTCACCATTAAAACTCACCCCCCCTCTCACGCGGTCGTTTCAATCTCTTACCTTACCTAAGTTAGAAAAATTCTCTTTTTTTTTTTTTTAATTTAGAAATAATAGCAAATGACATATCTACCCTTCATTTTTCGCCGCTGTTTCCGTACGGGATGCTTCCTGGTGTTTTTCTTCAAATATATATATATATTGCAAATTTTAAATAAATATTATAAACTCCTTTTTTTTTTTTAATTTTGTTTTTTTGCCAAAAAACTGAAAAAAGAGGGAACCACTAAAAAGAAATATAAAGAAAAGAAAAATTAAAAAAAGAAAACTGGCAACCAAAACCAAGGAGAAAAATCTGGGTAGTGGCAATCTCGTTATTTTATTTAAATGCAAAGGCGGTTTTCTACAGTCAACTGCAAGTTGTACCCTCTTTTTCTCTCCCACCTTTCTTCATTCTCTCACCTCCTCGTTCTCCGCCCTGCCTCTCTCTCCTCTTTCTCCTTCCAGCACACTTTCTTTGCACCCTTTAGAAATTATTGAGAGAAGAAGAAGAACAACAACCAGAACAACAAAAGTTGGATGAAGATGAAGACCTGCGAACTCTGTAAAAGAATAGCAAGGGCGCACTGCGAATCTGACAGAGCAAGTTTGTGCTGGGGCTGTGATTACAAAGTGCACTCTGCAAATTTTCTTGTGGCTAGGCATTCCAGGACTCTCCTCTGTCAAATTTGCCAGTCTCCGACGCCGTGGACGGCCACAGGGTTGAAAATAGGTCCGACGGTTTCCGTCTGTGATACCTGCGTTCAGAATTACAACAAAAGCAACTATAATGAAGAAATCGAAGACAGAAATGGAGATGAAGAGATGGAGTCTACGGATTCTTTTGACGACGAGGACGAAGAGGAGGATGAAGATTTGGAATATGATTCCGGAGAAGAGACGGATTGTGAAGATAATCAGGTTGTGCCGTGGTCTCCTTCGTCGCCACCGCCTACCTCCAGCGCGAATTCCTCATCAGATGAAGAATCGTCTTCCTCCTCCTTCTCCTCCCTGTCTTCACCACGTAATCAAAGGGAAGCTCTACGAAAACGCACGCGCGAAGATACAGATCGCTGCTATAATGTACAGAAACTTTTTACTTTTTTTTTATTATATTTTTCGTTTTTCCCTATAGTTTTGTGTATATGACTAAAATAAAGGTTGCGCAGGTAAATTTTGTCTCGAGGCCTTCACAAGCAAATGCGGATGCACCACCGCCTATGGAGACGGTGGAGGTATTGGAGGCCGCAGCGGCGGCAAAAGACGATAGTTCCGCAGCAGATGTAGGGACATTAGATTCTGTTGACTCATTATCAACAATGGCTGAAAATAGTTTGAAGAAGCGCAGAATTCAAACCGGTAAGTCCGAAATCTCCGAATCCAGAGCATGGGTCGTTGTTGAGTCCATTAACAAATTACAGCAAGAGGGAATGGTGTCTAGTGAAGTTGTTGCTCAACTGCGTAGACTCAGGGAAGAAGATCTGTCAGCCGTCGATTATGATTCTTCGGATTCTACCTAATGGTAATGAGAATCGTCTGGGTTCTGTAACCTAGTTAGGTACTAACAAAATATTGATAGCCTAAGTGGTAGGATGGAGTTTGGATGAAATTTGTTTTTTAATTTGTTTTTTTTATCTATTTTGGGTTTGTTGTTGTGATTATTTTTTATCGACAATTTGGAGGAATATTTTATTTTGCTCTTCATTGAATTTGATATTGATCACAACTATATCAAGAAATCTGAATATTTTCGTGAAAATCTTATTACCTTGATTTCTTATGTTCGTGGTTTATCTTCAACCAAACTGATATTGATACACGTTTCACTCCACTTTATCAGTATTATACATGAAAGAAAGAAAATGTCAAAAGAGAAAGTCATCTAGACTTGTTTTACCTGTATTTTATTGTTCATATTTTCAAAAGGCGTGAATTTTTTTGACTTTATTAGTACTAAGAAATTGAAATTTAGCTTAAATTTTATGATAAAGTATTTCTAGTGACATTGAAAAGAAAGTTTTGCCCTTTTCTTCTTTCTTGTATCACCTAAACAAGTAATTGATTAATTAATTATATGATTCAGTAAAATGTTTCAAAATTATTTTATGCTTTTGTCAATACCATTAATATTTTCTCATTCAGTCGATGGTGTAATTGACTAATGATAGCATAATATTATTATTCTTGTAATAAAGATATTCTCGTAATTCATATCTAAGTATTTATTTGAAAATACATTAATGGTTTAGTTTTAAAGAAATTTATTACCAATGGTACAAAAAAGTAAAAGAGAGAAAAAAGAAAGTGAGGTGACAGAAAGAAAAGAAAGAAAGATAGGTAGGAAAAAGACTGGTTTAAAAGGATAGAAAACAAAGGGACAAAACTGACCGTTTAAAAACAATGGAGAAAGGAAAGTAATCCCCTCCCAAAATAGAATGGAGGGAATCGAATATAACTTTACTTTCTTCTCTTAAACGTCACCTTCACTTCTTTCTTTACTACCATAGCCACACATTCCCAAACCCCACCCATCTCCCTCCACCTCATTCAAAAAATACACACAAACAAATACATATATATATATATATATATATATATATATATATAGAGAGAGAGAGAGAGAGAGTAATGGTTAAATTTTGATCTCACATTAATTAGAGGGCAAAAGTTGTCCTTTTTGGAATGTGTAAATAATTATTTTAGTTAGTTTATTTGTGTGGTTTTGAGTTCAAAGGTTGAGTTAATGGTTCATCTTTTGCAAAACCTCTCCATTCATTCAACAATGGCTGCATTTGCCCATCACCACCCATTCTCCCTCTCTATTTTATTATTTTCTTTCAAACAATTTCAAAATAATATATATATATATATATATATATATATATATATATATGGTATATGTACCATACCCATACATAAAACATATCTCCGCAATACAAAATATTCTAAAAATCTCATCATTAAAATAACGGAGATATCTAAAATATCTAAAAAATGCCTATAATATCTAAAAAAGACCCATAACACAAAAAGCTCATACATTATAGATAAATATCCCCTAAGAAAAAAGAAATAGGCATCTAACACACAATCAATAACATACGCACACACGCAAAGGAAGCACCAATAGAAAAACGCCCACAATAAAAAAATCGCCAAGAAAAAGAACTATGATCTTAAAAGAGGCTAGGAAAAAAAAAAAAAAGGAATTAAAATAATTAGAATTTACATCAATATATATATATATATATATATATATACTATATTTAAATCTCCAATCTCATTTAACTCATAAAACCTCTTTAATTCTGAATCTCAAACACCATTTTTCTTTAATAAACTATTCTCTCCAAATATCTGGAGTTGTGGATTACATTGAGTTAGAGATAAATAATATATTATATAGATAGATATTTGTGTGTGTATATAATATTATATAGTACCCACTCATGGCTTTATTTTTCATCAATAATTTTAAGAAACAATTTTATGGCCGGCAATCACATCAAAGTGGGGAAACTGTTTTATGTACGAATAATTATATTAAATTACAACTAATCATGGATTATATATATTATAAAATATTTTAAGAAGTAAAGGTTAAACAACTTTTACTATAAAATAAATAATTTAAAGAAACATTGTGGTGGAGAGGGAAGTTTGTTAGCAATCTCACATGCTAGTCATGTCATCATTGTACATTATAATTGTAATTAATTAAAGTTGATTCAATATTTTATTTAAATAATTAGGGTTCCTACGTTAATATTAATATATTACTAAATAACTAAATTTAATATTTGTTATCGAGAATTAAAATACACAAATAACACTAATATTGCATAGAAGGAATGAGAATCCATGGAATTGGTTCTTTTTATATATTTATTTATGTGTTGTGTGGTGGAGATTTGTTTGTGGATCTTATAGGATGAAAATGTGTGGTTAGTTTTGTATCTTTCTTTGCAACCATGGAAGATATTATGTATGCTATAGATTAATATTATATATTGAGATTTGTTTGACCATTATTTCATTTCTTTGTTTGTGTGAAAATGACTAGGCGGGACTTAAGTTTTTCTTTATGTTTATGTCTATCTTTATGTATGGTAGAATATATTGTTAACTAATGGCACAATTATGTTTTAGATAATTATATGAGAAAATACTTTTGAATTAATTCATATTCAAATTAATGAATTAATATTTAATATTAAGAGGATAATTCATGCTTTAGGGTTAATATCAGCGATTATTTGACATTATTTTGACTGTGTTAAGAATATCTTGAATTGAACACGAGTATTTAAGTTATATTGACTTAGGATACTGTATCACAATTATTCTTTTCTTGATACAATGTATTATGTTGAAAGAAAGAATTTATTGGTTATTGATTGGTCTTCATGCAATATGGTTCCATCACTTTCTTTGTCTTCTTCTTCAATGATTCCGCCCACCACCAAGATTAAGGTTGGTTGTCCAAATGCAATTGTGAAAAATGTTTTAAACGTGATTTGTTTCATTTTAGGTTATAACTTGTAATTTAGTTAGACATCCAAATAAGGTTTCTTAATTATTCTATTTTTGAATTAATATTCTTTCTTTTTTTATTATTAAACTTTGCATTTATAGTTCATGAAAACATATTTTGATTAATATAATTAATTGTACATTAATTAAATATATTTAGAGACTAATTATCAAGTGAAGAAATTAATCCTTCGATTATGATATTTTCCAAATTTCCTTTGATTAATGCAAAGAAAAAAAATGTCAATTTTCTTACCTGATATTTCTTTAGAATCTTTTTTCCTATCATAATTCAATCATGTTGGAACCTTTCTTTTTTCGATTCCAATATCACTGATTCATGTTTTCGATTTCAATATCACTTATTCATGTTGGAACCTTTCTTTTTTTCTCGATTCCAATATCACTGATTGATTGAATCAAAAATTAGCTAAAAATTTCTTATATTATATTTATAATAAATATGTAATACAAAACTTTTTTATTGTGTTCAAATAAGAACTTCAGACATAAATATTTAAAATAGATAGTGTACTACTCTATCCTCATATCATAAAGTGTTCCTAACTAATAAACTAAAATTTTCAACTATAAATAATTAATTCCACCTTCATTATTAATTCAATTATGAAATTGAGACTACATACACTTGTACTTTATATATTAGGATGAAATAGGCAAATGGGGTCACCATTGCCAAACCTATATATATATATATATATATATATATATATATATAGTGCAATTCAATACAAGAAGTTTTTTTGTAATTAATTTGAAGGAATAAAAAATGACCACAAATCTTATAAGATATATTATATATATATATATATATATATATATATATATATATATATATATATATATGTAACTGAGGCCACATACAAATAAAGTATGGGAAAAGAGGCATCTTTATATGCTCTTTTTTTTTTTCCTGAATAAATCTTTCTTTTTTTTGGAAGGGTAAAAAGTCAAGAATAGTACATTTTATGGAGATATTGTAGTTATCCCATTAGGTGGATGAGTCACAATATACAAAAAAATATACCTACACACACAAATATATATATATATATATATATTCTATACAAAGGAAAGGATGTATCTCCCTTGAGGATAATCATTTCCATTCTTTTTTTTCCTTTTTTTTCTTTTAATCATTTGATATTGAGAGTCATTATGACTCCTACTAATCTAAAATTTAATTTGAGGTTCGGTCCATAAATTTCTAACTCTTAAAATGACGTTTATAACAAGTATTGAATCACAATCTTACGTAACATTCACAATAAGTTTTTTTCATTGTGTTAAATCAATGACTTAATATAAACAATCTTTTTAAGTTGCATAAATTTATTATAGAAAAAACCCTTCCGATATCTATTTCTTTATATATATATATAAGGTTCATATATAAAGTTTACACTCAAAATTGTGTTTAAAGTAAACTAAAAACTCCTTCCATTTATATCAATGACTTATTAGGAAAAAGAAAAAAGAAAAAATCATTGGGCTTGTTTAGAAAAATATAAGATTATAAAGAGACCAATAAGTTGGCCCAAAATTCCCTTACATGAAAAAAGAAAAAGTCCAAATCATACTCTTTATTATTAGGCCCATTCCTTATAAAAATAAATACTGCACTATTTTCCATCCGAACTCAAATTAAGATAAATTATATCAAAATTGTTATCACCTTTTTTTTTAATATTTCAACAAATTTTGTAAATTAATAATAATCACAATGATGATTTGGTACGACTAAAGTTTAGACATAATTTTCCGTGAATTATTTTATTTATTTCTTTGAAAATTTCCTCCAACTTTATAAAATACGATTTCTAAAAATATTTATTTAAATCACCAATTAAAATATCTTTATTTAAATCACCCAAATTTACAAGGACGCCAGAAGATACGAATTTGCGGACTTCCCTAACTTAAAGGCATAAAAATTGCCCACGCACTATTTTGAGCCATAGGAAAAAAAGAGAAAGGAAACAAAAAATGGTATTAAAGAAAATTTATTACGCATAGCTATAATTTTTTCTTATCCAGAAAAATAGTAGTATCAATACTGATAATTATTTTCACCGCATCTGGTAAGTTTTCCAACCATTTTTTTTTTCTTTTCTTTTCTAGTTTTTTTATTCATTGATTTTCATTTAGAATCTCAGGAATCAAGTAAATCTGCTACTTCTCAAACTTTTCTACTGTATTTTTTAATTTTTGTTCTTTTTTTTTTTGCTTTTCTCTGTTGTCTCCGGCTTTCTATGAAGTTGTGGTGGAAAAGGTAAAGTTTCTGGTATTTTTTTTTAATATATTTTTTTTAAAATTTTCAATAGAAACAAATTTGAAGAATCTGAATGTAATCTGGCTAAGAAGTGGTTTGATCTCTATTTAAATTTTCTCGTGAAATTTATGTTAATATTTGGTGAGCTATGAGTTTGATAATCGTATTCAATTTGTTACGGATAATTTTTGATCGAATTTTGGATTTAATTATGATAAATTCAATGACCAGACAACTATTCTCTCCGGAATCGTGCTTTGTTTTGACATATGCTATTTCTTAGGATATGAAGTGGTGTGGATGTTTCGTGATTATTTTTTTGCCTATTTGATATACTGTATTCAATTGCAGATAGTTTTTACATTTGATCTTTTGCCCTTCTGTTTTTTTTTTTTTTTTTTTAGATTTTCTGTAGTGTTAGGTATGTTTGTAAATTTTGAATGTTGTGTTAGTTTTGGAGCATATTTTGTATATGTATCGTTCTTCATGGTGTGTATCTCGGTAGCAATAAGAATTTTCCGGTTACATGAGATGTTTGAAGATAATAGTGGTAGCATGTTGTTTCTAAATCATTAGTTTGTGATATGTTAGATTCCTTAGTATAAGATATCAATTGGCGTGAATTTCATCATGTAGCTTAACATAATAGCAAGTGTAGTTTGACTATTGGCATGCCACTAATTCTTCCCCTAGTCTGATTGCTCCTATTATATCAAATCTAATGCTTTACCCGTGAATTGTGGAAGTTGAGTATTTTTAGTGCTCAGGAAATCAATAGGGAAGAATAATACATAGATTTTGGAACCAGATACAATCTTTTCAGATTCAAAAGCATATTTTTAAGTTTCTGATCATGGGGAGTATCAACTCTGACATCTTGGATTGATTGAGAATTCAAGAATGAATCTAGTTTCATGTAACTTTTATTTATTTTAAGTAGAGTTGGACTTACTGTTGGTGGTTGAGCTTTGGGTGTATTAAGTTTTCTGGTCAAATGATATATTTATGGATTTGTTTTTCTTGTTTAACAGGCTATCTCTTATGCTTATAAGAGTCTATCTCTTATGCTTATAAGAGTGATATAGCGTCCTTAGTTCCAGAGTTTTTCTTTCAGTCTGGCAGCTGCAACAAAATTAAACTCTTCTCGCACCTGGAAGCAGGTGTGGGGCATCAAGGACAGATGCTGTGATAAAGATGGGTGGGTATTAAAATATGTGTTAAGAAGATCGAGATCCTCACACATTTGGAGATTGTGTCGCATGTCTAAGGGCTTATCTCTTGACTATGGCTAATCCTGTGGAAAGATTGTAGAAATTGTTTTTTTTTTTTTTTGGTAGAAGTAGATCCCATGTGATTCGGATATTTACCAATTTGTAATAATGTTTAGATTTTCGTGCTTCAACTCTCACATCCATTGCCACAAGCAAAAGGTTAGTGGATGAAACCTTTTTACCCAGTTTCTTGGCAGCTTTACTTTTAATTAGATATTCTAAATACAAATTTCTTATCTCATCTCTTTGGATCAGAAAACAGTTAACATATCGCCGAAACCAATGCATAAGGCGGAGGAAGATTGTTCACCAAATCAGTCCCCGGAGAATATAAATTACTTGCAAGTGGCAGATTCCCCAAGCCCAAAGCTGGAAGGGGATGCTGTTAAAACTCTTACTGATTGTGGAACAGCTGCCTCTGTTGAGTGTGAGTGTAAATCAGAGGAGATGGAGAAAAGTGCTCCTGATTATGATATGCTAACTTCAATAACTGTATCTCATATGAAGAAAAGCCAGTCTTTGGCAGGTGGTTTGGATATGAACGGGATGGGTTCCGGTGATATTGCTACAGAGGATGAGATGGATCAGCAATTCTGTTGTGATGAATCTCCTGATAATTTTCATGGACTGAATGAAGCAAAGGATTCTAGGGCCAGTACACCTCAACAGTCTCAGGAGGTTCTTTCTTCCGACGGTTGTCAAATAAATGTAGATGGGGTCAATCATGACTCCATATGCTCTATGGGAGATGTCCAAAAGGTCAATCATGACTCTATATGCTCTACGGGAGATGTCCAAAGGTTCAATCAAGTATCCATATGCTCTGTGGGAGATGTACAACAGTCAGAAAAGGAAGGCCTTGAAAACTCTGATTGTCATTTGTCTGGTCTGGGTGAATCCTTTGTCCATAAACAGTGTACTCCATCTGCAATTTTAAAATCAATTTCCTTACCTAACATTGATTCTCCTGGACGAGCATATCTATTACCTCGCTGTAGATCTGCTGATGATCTGAGTGTCCATTTTCTGAGACAGAAGCAAGTGTTAACTCATGAAGGTAAAACACATGTATTACAACATTTGGGAAGAAATGATGAAGAATGGAATAATAGCGAGAAAAATAATTATGAAAACCATGTTAGTGAGAATTATGGCTGTGTTGGTTCTTCAAAGAATTGGATAATACCTGAGCCAGATGAAATGAATGAACAAGGCAACCTTCGGAAATCTTCTTCATGTTACCAGAGGGATGAATTACCAAACGAGGATTTTAAGGTGAAACGAATAGAGGAATGGGTAATTGAACTTCAGCACTGCTGCAGCCCTTTGGAAGAATCAAATGGATTTTTGTCTGAAGGGTATAGTTCACCAGAAAGTAGCAATGTATTAGATGTTCCACCTGCCACAAGGATGGAGAGTAACATCAACAAACCAAGCATGGAAGCGGTAAAGAAATATATCTCTTCATTGCCTGGCACATGCACGGCAGCTCAGCTGGTAAACCATGGGTTGGTTGTGATTCCATTTTTGAGCGCCTTTTCAAGTCTAAGAGCAATCAACTTATCTGGGAACGCCATAGGTTAGCCTTTTGCCAGCTTCAGTTTACCAATCTTTTAATCTATGAATGTTACTTTATTTCTGTATATTTCCACTTTTTCTGTTATTTATTATTTCCATTCTTGCATCATCCCAGTGAGAATTACTGCTGGTGCTCTCCCTCGAGGACTACATGTTCTGAACCTGTCAAAGAACAGCATCTCCGTAATTGAAGGTTTACGAGAACTTACACGGCTGCGGGTTCTTGACCTGAGTTACAATAGACTACTAAGAATTGGACATGGTATGGCCTCTCATACTCCGTGACTTGAGAACTTCTATAGTGTCCATTGAAATGATATTTGTTTCACCAAAAAGTAATATTGCAAGGTATTACTTGGTATATTGAGTTTTAAGCATCTAAAACATTACCTAGGTAGGAAATATAAAACTTTCTTGTAAACTAGAACTTTTTGAACCCCACATGAGATATTTATATCTAATGCTTTGAAAATTTTTATGTTTACAACATTATACGTCCACTTTTTAAGCTTTGATTTTGTGTGATATTGATTGTGGTGGTAATGGTGAACCAAATTTGACCAAACTGTTGATGATTGTAATAACACCGTACATTTTTGCTTGCAGCCATAGAATTTTGCATACAGAACTAGGGAAGCCCTTAATCTAATGTCAAGCAGATTCATTTTGGTCAAGGAACTATGTTAGCATTTCTTTATGCTCCTTCTTTAATTGTCCCTAACAATATGTGAACAACAAACTGTATCTGTTGATTTGACCACGCAATCAATTATAAATATACCTTTACCAATCTGAAGTTTAGAAAATAGGAGCTTGTAGTTCTGATATAGTAGTGCGTCTATTGGAATATGTCGTGCAGGTATGCTTATGCCTGAGAAAAAATGATCCATAGTCCTGAGATAAGTAGTGGGCTAATTGTAGTATGTATTTTGTGTGCATGGCTGTGTACAAAGAGAGTGAGAAAATAATTTGAAACAAATACGGATTATGTTAGCTTTAAACTTGTTCATTGAAGAGTTTGTGTAATTAGTAATGAAACTTTGACACGAATGAGGACTTATTCTGTTTTTGCCTTGCTCTGCATGGATCTCCATTCTTGAAGTTTTGATTGTTAATAGCTTTTATAGCTACTTCTCATTTTTCTTAGGCTCATCTAAGCACACAATTAAAGATGTACTACTCTATACGTACTTTCTGCCTAATTTGTCACATTTAGTTATTTATTTTTGTCTCCATGTTTTATTTGCTTGGAAGGTCTTGCTTCTTGTTCCTCCCTGAAGGAGCTGTATCTGGCTGGAAACAAAATTAGTGAGGTTGAGGGTCTTCATCGTCTTCTGAAACTGAATGTTCTGGATTTGCGGTTCAACAAAATCTCTACTACAAAGTGTCTAGGCCAGCTTGCAGCTAATTATGCTTCCTTGCAAGCAATCAGCCTTGAAGGAAATCCAGCCCAGAAGAATGTTGGGGATGAACAACTGAAGAAATACTTGCAAGGCCTTCTACCCCATCTTACATACTTGAACCGTCTACCTATTAAAAGTGGCGCATTGAAGGATACAGCAGAAAGATCAGCACGACTAGGTATGAGTGCCCATCAGATTGACCGCAGCCTCAAATCAGACCTCAAATCAATGCGCAAGACAACCCACAG